>JAFEMH010006416.1:0-124575 GCA_022495995.1 Adenophora triphylla var. japonica
TTTAGGTTTGGGCCCCTTTTGCGACATGGTTGCCCGGTGCAGGTCGGAACCCCGAGGAAGTGTAATGCGGTGGTGAAGGTGTGTCGTGAGTTACGGTGGGACCTGACACGCACTTTCCATACGAGTTGGGGGTGAGGCTACGATGTCTCACTGCGATTTTGCTGTCCTCACTTTGGGTAGGGGTTTACGGATGTAGTGTTGCCTTTCGACGAGTCTTTACATTACGTGAGGCTCGTCGGTCCCAGGCTGACCGGTGCTAGCGTCGGCCCGAGCGGGGGGCCCCCGGTGTGGATGCGGGGAAGGCATGCAGGCTTGTGGAGGCTACCATCGATCGATACGGGGGAGGTCGGCGATTATGGGATGGGACGCACTTGTGGGGGATTCCTCTGGTATGGTTTATCGGTGGCTCTTTTTCCCTGACTTCAGACTAGGTGTGCTGGAATTCTCTTTATTGGGCGCCTTGTCATGGCTTGGACTTAGTGCGGCATATTTCTTGGGGTGGGGCCGGTTTGGGTGAGCTATGCAGGGCCCTTGAAACCTTTACTCGAGGTCCCGACACACTCTTCTTTCGATGCTTTCCGGCTGTCTTTGGAGAGTACGCTAACTCTTGTTATTTTAACTCACCTCTTGCCATTACTTGTCTTAGTCTTTATGGCTATGCGCACTGCTGTCTTTTGTAGGCTTAGGTTTTATGAGATCTTCGGCATTGCGCAGTTCACCACTACGGGACCGGACTAAGAGTCTTGCCGTCTGCCCAGTGCTTGGAGGAAGGAGAACCGGGTTGAGGATATCTAGAAGACAGGTTCGGGAATCGATTTGAGAAGTGTGTTTGATGGTCCCGGTAGACACGAGGCTTTTACTTTTCCACTTGGACCCCAAGGCTTCACGGTGTAGGTCTTTGTTCGAAAGGTTCGCTTAACGCCATATTGCTAGTTGGATTACTTTGGCGACGAGATGTCACGAGGCGGCGAGTGTCGAGGCCGCAAACATCATTCTTGGGCTCCCTCTTTATGCGCACGACATCCTCCCAAGAATATGTGAGTATCGAATAAATGCCGGCTAGGGGAGGATGGAGTGTATTTATATGGGGTCTGCCTTTCATCATTTCCGCACTTGACATACCCCATATGTAGATTTCGTAGCTCTTTTACGAGATCACCACGGAGTGGTGCGACGGGGGTGGCTGGCTGGAGGGCTCGAGTGCTTGGTATGGGAGCGGGGATCTGGTTATGTCTGAGCGAGATGGTGCTCCACCTACCTGAGATAGTAGATGATGCCTCCACCTTCTGACCAGCTGGCTTCTAATGTACGCGCATGGGCCGAGCGGGGGAGGGTGCGGGTAGACTCACCGGCGAGCGGGCGACGAGGTTGGGGGTGATCATCTTCACTCACGGTGGCGGCGGCGGAGTATGCCTTTTACCTTTCCTCTTTATATGCGATACTTTATACTTTAGAGCTGTGATGTAACTCTCGCAGACCTTTGATTTTTCGCGGGTCAGCTCGGGAGTCTTATGTGCGGTCGGTGAGGCACGATACTTGTCTTGACCCGATGCATTGAGGAAGTCTTTGTGGCGGCGCTTTCTTGCCAATCTCGGAGATCGGTAGATGTGGACCCGGCACGGGGAGACGGCGATTCCCGGGGTGAGGGTGGCTCGACATCCCAGATTTTCTCGCGGCCGGGTGCCTCGGCTTCCCGTAGGGGAGTCGTGGGAGCTTTTATATTTTTATGTAAGTACTGTTAGGAAAAAGTAGGAAGCCCAGGACTCTAGATTTTATCTTCGACTCCTTTGTATGCATCCCGATCTATGTACTATTTTATGGATTAAATATAGAAAGTTAATCTTTCCATTTATGTACATTTCTATTTTTGGACTTTATCTATTTTTGTACCTTGCTGGAATTTGGACATGAAATGAGGACAAAAATAAAATGAAATAAAGTAAAGTAAAAAATTTAAAAATAGAAAGCTAATAGTAATAAAGAAATAAAATAAAATAAAAGAACTAAAGGTGGGGCCTTGAACTCATTACGGCTACTTGGCCCGACTTTTTTTGAAAGTTGGGGGGATTAAAGGGGTCGATCGGCCCCCAAAATTAAAAGGTCCGATCTGGCCCAAATATTAAAGGTCACGTCGGCCTTTCACTATAAAAAGGCGGCGGTTGGGAGTCTTCTGGGTGAAGGGCCGATCGGCCCTCAATCCTCTACGGATTCCGCCTACTTAGCGGTCCCTTTCACCTGCCCTGATTTTGACACCCAAACCTATAAATAATCCTTTGTCGGTAGTCGTTTGTAAAACACAACTCTCTCTTCTTTTCCTCTGCTTGTTGCTATCTTTTTCTTTCTCTGATGAATTCTCATCCCTCTTGTTTTGATGGAGAAGCAAAATAATTTTGAGAGTGATTTGGCCGTTTGGGTATCCAAGGTACCTCGTTCCGTCGTAGTCATGCTTTTGATAAACGTTTTGGGGTGAAGTGTGTTTGGTCCCTTTTGCCCATGCATCCCAATTGGAATCTTTTACATCTTTCTTGCATTGCCTTTTGGGATGAATCCAATCATGTTTTCAACTTCTCTTACAACGAGATTACACCCGCCCTACGAGGATTTTCTTGCTTTGTGTGGAGGGGATGATGTTAGTTTGATAAGCGGTTCCGCGAGGATAGAGTTAGTTGGTGACGAGGGTGGCCAAATTTACGCACCCTACAAAGTTTGTGGCTAGAGGTTTGGTTGAAGGTGTAGACATAGATGTACGTGATTTGCCGGGGAGATTTGCCCATGGTGATGACTTTGACTCAGTTTGCCTTGGATTGCCTGGCCTCTCAGCTTATTTTCCAAGGTTGTTTTCTCCTTATGTGGGTGTAGCTACCGGTGGATGCTTGGATATGGTTGATCGGGCCCGTTCGGGGAGGAGCATTATTCGGTTCTTTTGGGCGAGACGCTTCATGGTGTATCTCGGATAGCTAGGGGTGCTCCGCTTATGACTAGGGCGGTGCCAATTGCGGCCGCGTGGCTCGAGGATCGACTTTTTGTTCTAGAGATTCCCCGAGTGTTAGGCCTTGGTTTCATGGTTGTAGAAGGAAGATTGATCCGCTTTCCAACTTGTCGGAACGGGAGTGGAAGATGTATTTGGCGGAGGTGGATGCGATAGGATTCATTGGCGAATACGGCATTGGGGCCTTTCCTTCATTCGGAGCCTTCGGCTTGGGCAATGCTGATTCGTGTACCCGGCTTTTGAGACTACCACCTTTTATTATGCGGAGCGGGTACTTCGGCAATATGGCATGGGCGAAGTCCAGTCACTCCCAACTTGGGAGCGCCGAGTTTGATGATTACGCGAGAAGTCCTTCCGATGGACGTTGGTGTTTCGGTTTGATGGTGAGCTTATGGAGTTTTCATGGGATGCCACGAGTCTATCTTGCGCGGCGGACCCTTAGCACTCATTTGTCGCATGCTTATTTGACATGGTATGAAGAAAATTTGGGACCGATGAGGGAGACTTTGTATGACTTGAGACGGAGATTGGTCCTAACATATCTTGAGCCGTTTTCTCGAGAGACAAGGAGGCTTTGGGGATTTCTCTAGACACGGTGGAGGAGAATCCTCCCAAGAGGATGGAGCGGAAGTTGAAGGGTAAGAGCGATCGAGGAGGTTCCCCATTGAAGAAGAAGTATTTGCCTTATTTTAAGAGAGAGAGTAGAAGAAACCGACTCGACGAGGCACTTGAGAAAGAAAGACGGAGATGAGGGGCCTAGTGCCAAGGAGTAGACCTTATATGTCAAGTATCCACCCACGGTCATATGCGGACACATTAGTTATTTATTTTTTTAATTTTTAGTTTCTTTGCAAGTTATTTAGTCATTAGTATAGTCGAGCTTAGACTCATCAAATAAGTGTAATCATGCATTGATTGTGGGAACGAAAAAAGTTTATTGCTTTAGTAAAAGCAGTTGGATTTTTATTTATTTTTGGACCGCGCGGATTAAAGTGCACTACGTTCCCCTTTTACAATGAGAACCAAGGGGCTCGGGTCGTCGTAGTTCATTTTCATCAAGCTCTGTTTTTAGAAAGGGAAGATAGAAGCGGGACAATTTTTTATTTTATTTTTGCTCTAACTTTTGCCTAGCCCGCCCTTTACGGGTTTTCAATCTAGCGAGCTTTTGAACGCACCCTTTCTTTGTTGCTAGACCGCCCTTTGCGGGTTTTCAATCTAAGCGGGCTTCTTTTGCGTTTTTTTTTTTTTTTTTTTTTTTTTATTTTTATTTAGAAGGGGGAGGAAGAGCTTAATCATAGTAGCGTGCAGGCTTGCTGAGGTTGGTGGGCTCCTTGAATTCGTTGCCATCCAAATCTGCCATCTTAAGCTGCTCCACCCGAAAATATCTTCTTGATCACATACGGGCCGGTCCATGTAGGGGCCCACTTCCCTAGAGGATTGAACTTGTTGGGAAGTTCTTTGCTTCAAAACCAAATCTCCTTCCTTAATGTCTAAGAGTACGCACCTTTTGTTGAAAGCCCTTGCTTTGTCCGTCTCACGATAGGCTCGGATGTGTTCCGTGGCTTTGAGTCTGCGCTCGTCAAGTGTGGCCCAGTCATATCGACTTCGGAGCCATTCAGCTTACTGCTGCTTGATTCTCTAATAAAATTCTCAAAGACGGGACTTCCAGCTCAGCCAGAATCTTGCCTCCATCCCATATGTCGGGAGCAAAAGGAGTTTCGCTGTGGCGTACGAGCGGAAGTTCTATATCCCCAAAGTGCCAATGGTAGTTTCTCGGGCCGATCCTACCTCGAATTCTTGTCTTTCGATTATACGCTCAATCGTTTTATTAGTACACCTCATTGCTCCGTTGGTACTGAGGCCTATAAAGGGGAAGACTTGTGCTTAGGGTGATCTTGAACTCTGCGATGTCTGTCACAATCTCACGAGAAGTGGGACCCGTTGTCAGAGATAACCTCATTTGGTACTCCATATCTGCACATGATGTCCTCCTTAATGAAGCTGCGCCACCTTTTTGGAAGTCAACACCTTGTAAGATTTTGCCTCGATCCGCTTGGGTGAAGTAATCCCACTTGCTACTAGTACAAAACAATGCCCATTGCTTCCGGCGGTGTAATCTTGCCAATCACATCAATCCCCCATGTCGCAAATGGCCGAGGGTTACCATGCTTTATACAACTCGTGAGGGGTACATGGTTCAAATTGGAACACATTTGGCATTTGGGACATTTCCGCACAAAGCTGGATGCGGTCGGCTTCTATAGTGACCCAATAATAACTTGGCCAGAGTGTGATTTTTGTCTCGACATTCTAGCATTCATGTGTGGACCGCACAAGCCATCGTGTACTTCTTCCATGATCACTTGCTCTTTTTGCGTCTACACGAGTAACGAGGAGACCATCGTAGTGTCTTTTGTACAACATATCATCCGAGTAGAACAAGATACCAATTTGTCAGACCATCGCTTCAATGCACTGCAAACTTTTGGCTTTTACATCTCCTAGAAAAGACCACATTACCCTTCTTGAGATACTCATAAATGCAGTGCGTACCACGGATCCTTATTCTCCTCGATGTCGGCTTGAATCTCGCGACGGTAGGCTTCGTAGCGTAAGCGGGATTCTCTCTTCGGCCAACTACGAATGGTTTTACGGACATTAGTGAGGGATCTCGACCAAAGAAGCCGGTGTAGCTAAAGCGTCGGCAAATCTATTTACGTCTCTGGGTAGATAATGAAATGTCAGCTTCCTTAAATTGCTTGACTAGCTCTTCCATATGAGTACGTCTTGTTGCAAGTAGGGGTCAACAGTCTTCCACTTCTTAGACGTCTGATTGATAATTAAAGCAGAGTCTCCATATACCTCTAACTCCTTTACATTACGCTCCAAGGCTGCTTCTAAACCGGCTATGCATGCCTCGTATTCAGCCGCGTTGTTGGTGGTTGTAAAATTCAGCTTGATGGCGATGGGGGTGTGCTCATCTTTGGGATCGACCAAAAGGATTCCTACTCATTTGCCCCTCTTGTTAGCGGCTCCATCAAAGAATAGTTGCCATCTCTCTTCCCATTATCAATGTTAAAAATCCCTCGTCTGGAAATTCCGGTTCAAGCCCTGTTCTTACGTACTTGGAAACTCTGCTAAATGATCCGCCATGGCTCTCCCTTTACTTGGCTTTCCTCGGCACATAGGTGATATCAAATTCCCCGAAATACCGACCACTTGGCTAATCTCATGGACGGAGAAGGTTTGTCAAACAAATACTTAATTGGATCCATCTTTGACACTAGCGAGAATCGGATGCGGCTGCCCAGAAGTAATGCTTGAGCTTATTAACCACCCAAACTAGCCCGGTGCGGAGTCTTTTCCAATCTTTGAGTAGTTCAGCTCACTCCCTTGCAACTTTCGACTAACAAAGTAAACGGCGTTCTCCACCGAGAGTCCTTGGCTTCTTGTGCCGGCGTAGCCCCAGCGGCCGTATCGGATTCTTTTGTAGGTACAATAGCAATGGTTTCTCCCTGAATGTGGGGGCGAAGGATAGGGGATTGACCAAGTATCTCTTGATTTCCTCAAAGGCTTCTTGACACTTCCAGTCCCGATCTATACTTGCGGTCTTGCTTCATCGGTCTGAAAATTGGTTCACACATAGTGGTCAATTGATTAATGAAGCGGGCGATGTCTGTAACCGTCCCATGAATCCCTTAACTTCCTTTTAAATGCGTGGTGGCTTCATCTCCATGATGGCTTGAATTTTCCTTGGATCTGCCTCAATCCCTCGTTCGGTGACCATGTAGCCCGGGACCTTTCCTCGAATAACTCCCAAATGTACACTTGGCGGGATTCGGACGCATTGCGTGCTCACGCGGCTGTCGAAGAACTTCCTTAAATCAATAAAGTCTTGACCTTCGGCCCCTTGGAATGAATGATCATATCGTCGACATACGCCTCAATCTCCTTGTGGATCATGTCATGGAATAATCTTTGTGACCGCCCTGCGGTATGTAGCCCTGCATTTTTCAATCCGAATGGCATTACGGTGTAGCAAGTATGTTCCCCAAGGTGTAGTAAAAGCGGGTCTTCTCTTGGTCCGCCTCTGCCGTCTTGATCGATTATATCCCGCAAAAACCATCTACAAAAGACTTGACCTCGTAGTGAGCGGTGGCGTCTACTAGCATATCGATATTGGGCGGTGGGAAGTCGTCCTTCGGGCTAGCCTTGTTGAGATCACGGAAGTCAACACAAACTCTAACCTTGCCATTCGATTTCTTGACCGTCACAATATTAGATAGCCACGTCGGATGCTCGATAACTACGATAAAAGCCTACTCGGAGGAGCTTCTCTATCTCTTCTTTAACTTGTAGAGACCATTACGGCTTAATGCGACGCAATTTACGCAGCAGGCTTGGCATGGGTGTCGGCGGTGATACAGTGCTCTACTATCGAGTTATCCGGCCCGGCATATCCTTGTATGACCATGCGAACACATCCGAATACTCCTTAGCGGCTCAATCAATGCTTCTCTTTCGGTCCCTTCGAAGAAGCTTAATCTGTGTTTCCCTCGGCTCTTCTTCCGTTTCCCAAATTAATACATGATAACACCTCATCGGCAGCTTGGGCCCGACTTTCCTTTTGATTGATAACTTGCTTAGAAATTTCTTTAATGTATTCGTTGTTTAGTGTGTCCGCTTCTTCTAATGAGTCATTATTAACTAAGTTAATTTGATTAAGTTGAGCATTATTTTTAGTTAATTTATCATTAAGAAGATTGGCTATGAGGGATACTCAGAAAGATCTAGATTTTCATTCATAGCGAAAGGAAAACAGCATTTGCAACTAACTCATAGTCTTCGACGTGAGGTCATCGAGACTTGGAAGACGACTCAAACTCAAAAGAAAACACATCGAGACTCAAACAAAGCAGATGACTACGGAAGAAACGAGAGGACTTGGGGGAATCGGGGAGACTCGACGGGAGGAGGCATGAGCCCCGGCTCTTGACCATGTATTCCTTCGTGGCTACGGGTCGCGAATACGCACCAATTCTTGACTTTCCAACCATGGGTGTCACCAACGTCCTTGGATCCGTATCATCATGCTTTCTGCCCCAATAGTGCAACCATATCATCTTTTATATTGATTCCCCAAATCTTTGCGACGAGGTTCCTCCGTCCCATTCTTGCGTCCTCTGAAGCTGCAATGTTTTCAACCGTCGGCTCATCCAAAGATACCTGCCCTGGGCGATCGGCCAACCCATCTTCGGTCTTGATGACGTAGAAGCTCACGGGCGTGACAACCTTGCCTCTCTTCGACGTGGATCCATGAGAACCGTCTTCGGCTTCGACCTATCAGCACGTATCCACGAAAATTTCGAAACCTTTACGAGCACTGCTGTGTGATCAAACCACGGCTCACTAAACTCCATGCGAGAGAATTCTTCACCTTCCTTGACAAAGTAACTGTTGAGGGAAAGACGGTATGGCCTCATCTCTATTTGTTGGTAGAGGCGGCTTCACCCTTTTGATGTATTCAATTCTTTCCATCTCGGCTTTATCTTCGGGAGTAAGAACGTAGCCTAGACCACAGTAGGCTGCGGTGATCAATAGCCTCCACTATTTTCGTGGGTCCTTGGAGATGCACACGAGCCCCGATCTGGTACAAATCCCATGTTTCTCATCATTCTTATAGCTGGCCGTACTCTTGTCGATGTCTTTGTGAGATCTACCGCGCAAACTTGTGCTTGTGCTATTAGGCGAAAACCGCGAACATAGAACTACCCTCTTCGTCTTTGAATCTGTAGGACCGGCTTTCCCCGTGCTTGTTCCTTGAGATGTTACGGATCAGCTGTAAATAAGCTGTCACTAGATCGCCCGGCAATTGAATTTCACACATTGATGCAATGAGGAGGGGACTCCATTCATCGATGCAACCGTGGCCTACCCGGCGGCATGGTGAAGGTGGAAGGTATGTCTATGACTTGAAACTTCGACAATCATAGTAGTGGTCCCGCAAGTAAGGGGCAAGCGATTATTCCCAACAACGACCAGCTAGTAGAATCGTATCCTCGCACGGAATGAGCGAAGGTCTCAAGTACGTGGGACTTAGATCAAGGGCGTCCGTCATCCTGGAAGGCGAGTATGTTCGCGAGAACCGTTGTCTATAAAAATACGTGGCAACCTCTTTCCGTTGACTTCAATAGTGATGTGCGGTGGTTCATTATGATCCGATCCAAACTCCGGCATGTCCAACTCACGAAAATGTAATGATATTCCCAAAGTGTATGTTGCCGATCATCTGCGTTACATCTTACGGCTTTGTATCGAGACGGCACGAAAGTCGCGGCAAGATTTTGTTCGACATCATCCTATGGGCATATGAGGACGTTAGCAAGGACCACAAGGATATATTGGCTTGAGTTAGCTTTAGGCTCCGTGAGGATAGGGTCTTCTTTATCGGGGTTCGCACTTCGGTTTTCGGACCAAACACTTTCTTCGCCCCTTTATCTTACGGTTGATACACTTTTCCGGACCTCGTGAGTAGACTAACCCCATTCCTCTCCATATCGAGATACTTACGTGAATTTCGGCCAACGAGAGAGGTTTAGGACTCTCTTCCACATAACCACCATTTAACGAGGCAACTTCTCTGAGGACGGTTCCTCGAGACGGCATATAACAAGAAAATTCTTTATAAATTGAACTCAAATTACAAGCGGACACAAGCGCCTCAGCATCGTCACAACGGACTCGGCGGATCGGTGAGGTCTTTCTCTACCATAGCAATGTTACTACCAACTATCTTACTAGGATTTTCTACCTTCCCTTCAATGATGAGTTTACTGCACAGCCCTCTTGAAAGCAAAACCGGCATACTCGGACAAATTTGGCACAAATAATCCCTTTACGACAATAGGCGAGAATACCTCCTCTGTAGAGCGGCCCAATTTCTCAAAAGCATCTTCCATTTCTACCAAAGCTGATAAAATTACCTTCCACCATGTGGATCCTATTGTTAGGGAGAGGATTTCCCACAACATTTGGAGACTTTGGCTTCTCCACCTTGCCTTGTCGAATCAAGTCTTGCACTAACTTAGTTTGAATTGAATGCGTGTCGGTATTGTGGCCCTTGTACTTGTGGTAATTGCGGTATTTGGAAGCATCCAAGTCTTCTCTTGGGTTTAGGTTCATAATTCTCAAGTGGCTTGACCAAGCCCTTCTTTACTAGCACTTCGAAAACCTTGCCCATCGGCATTCCGAAATCATCAAACACATCTCTCGCGGTGAACATTGTTATTCCCCCTCATTACGGCTTGAACATCCAAGCGGCTTCTCCTTGCACATAATTTACTTGCCCAGGGCTCTTTCTTTGCTACGGTATTGGCGGGGAGCTCTATAGCGGAATGTGCGGCCCGGTGTCCTTTGGTGGAGTGATCCCGGTGATGCCACTTTCATAACGTACGCCCGAATCCACCATTTCCCTAAGATTGGGAAAGTAACCATTACCCATTGCCAACTTGTGTCCGGGCGACAAGCACTTGTAAAAAATGCATTCTGTTCATTCTCCGGCCAGGCGGATCTTGAATTTCGCTCAACTTATCATTCCAACGCTTGTAGAAGTCATAAATCGACTCTCCATTCTTTTGAAGCGTGTGCTCCAAATCAGCTCTATTCACTTGCCAATCCATGTTTGCTTGATACTTTTCGAGAGAACACCCTACTAACTTTGTCCCACGTGTCCCTTTCCTCCTCGTTCAACTTCAAACCAACGGAGAGCGGCCCCTTCCGATGTGCTATGGAACATTCTCGCCATCTGCTCCGGGTGTACAATCTTTAGCCCTCATTGCCAACGTATAGCTGTCTAAATGTGTCTTTGGGCAAGTGACTCCTCCAAACATGGCCATCTTGGGCATCTTGAAATCTTGAGGTAGGGGTGCAACTTTGCTCGGATTAAGCATCTTGATGGGGGACACACCTTGCTTTCCCATTTGCTCGTTGATATGCCTTCACTTGTTCAATCAACGCTAACACGGTCGGGTGCAGTAGCAATGTTGGGGTTACGCATGGCGGGGGTTGAGTAATGGTAGGGGAGGTGGAGTAGGTAGGGATATGGTGGCCGGAATAATTGAAGGGTAAAGTGGGAGGGGGTAGATTAGCAAAGTGGTTCTTGGGTGTGTTGGCAGGAGGTTGATAGGGTCCTTTGGACTTGCTTGAGCTCCCATACATGACAGGTGGTGGAACATTATTGTAGTTGCTTGGAACATAGTTGGGTAGAGGGAAGGTAGGTGCATTGGGATTGGCGGGATTAGGAGTATTGACAGTTTCATCTTCAACATCGACTACTTCATTCCCCATCAAGATAACCTTGTGTCCCCTTTTACTGAGTTCCTCCACAAAATGATCCTTCAGCTCTTGATTATGGTTCTTCAAAGTGCGATTCTGCTCTTCAAGTTTCTCAACCCTCATGGTTAAACCGGCAAAGTAGGCATGCAGAGCAGGCGGAATGTCATTGAAGTCGGGGTTGACAGGACCTTCCATTGAAGTGACTGGCGTAGAGCCGGTTGCGGAGAGGCGACGGGTGCGCTTGGAGTAGTGGGAGGCAAGGTTGTCATTGTTGAATGAAGAACGCGGCCCGACCTTAGCTCTGCGGAAGTATCAGAAAAGACTCGGTTTTAGGAGAGGGGTTGACTCAATGCAGTGTACTAGCTTAAAATTTTATTTACAAAAGCTTGGTACATTTTAGTCCTACAAAGGTTGGAAGGGATACCCCTTTTTCGCAACTAACTAAATATCCTAAAGTGGTGAATCCTAACGACTAACCTTCTCGTATAGACAGTCAATGTGATTTTTATGAAAAGTACTACAAACCAATGATAGGCCAAGATCCTTTAACAATATATAACTCGTCCTCACATAGCACGTCCTTTAAAAGGAAATCAATTTTTTGTGCTCTTAATCTCTCGATAGATCTTGACTTATCATTGGTTCGTGGTGACTTGACGTAAAGACCCCATTAATTGTCTATACAAAAAAGCTAGTCAAACCAACCGGTCGTATGGAGTGTATTCCTAGAAAAGTGGGTGACGCAAGGGTTAGGTTTTAGGCTCCCACCGTGCAGCCGAAGCGCACTGATGAGTGGATGGCCAAGTGAGACTCGGAAGGGAGGAGACATGATCACCACACTTCCCGCACTTTGGCTTCTCCGAAGGGTAAAAGGGTGTCTGTGCAGTGTGACACGGACTCTAGTGGTAGTGTGAGGTAGAGAAATCTAATTCCTTTTAGAGAAAAAAGAGAAAGATTTTTTATTTACATGAAATGCATGCATGCAATGCAACAGTTAAGAGTAAAGAAAAAATAAAAAAGAAAGCACAATGCAACACCATACAAGAAAACGAAAGTCTGACCCACTTAGTTTGAAAAAAATTTCAAAACAGTCCCCAGCAGAGTCGCCACTGTGAATACCCCGTCCCGATGCAACGCGCATTCGGAAGTTTGAAATAATTAATTATATAAAGTCGGATCGAAATGGGATATTCATCTAGTGACACTCGCTTTAAACCATATTAAAATATTAGTTTAATTTTGAGAGTCGCCACGCCACTTTGATATAGCCCAAAGCTTTGAAAAAAGGCTAAACAGTTAATTGGGTTCGGGGGTCAAGTTACAACAGAAGAAGAAACGTTATCACTCCTATTGCCCGACGAATCGGTCTTTCTAGCATGTGGGGTGTTGGTTGTGTGCGGTGTTTACGGGAATAGATAGAAGAAGCGGGATCATGCATAAGGAGGAGGGGAGAGAAAGAATTAATTGATGATCACACCCTAGAACCTTTGAGTTAGGCCCTCGGAAGGTGCACTAATCAACGTTCATCCTTGGGGGATTGTTGATCATGAGATAATTATAACTAAGGTGGAAGGAAAGAAATAGTTCCTAGATCCATTGGGTTTCTTAGGGCGAAACCTTAGATCATCCTCGGCTATGAATAATTAAATATATTAAAACAACCCTAAATCTAGCATATATGGCATAAGCAAGAGATAAAGCAATTAAAATATATTAAGCATACAAACTATAATGAAGAACAAGAATATTAAAAAGAGAGTCTTACCAATTGTAGCAAGACTTGGAAGTCGAATCTTGGCGATTCGAGAGGAAAAGAGGAACTAAAGGTTAAAGCAAGTATGGCTTGCTTCTCCCGGAGAATTTGTGTTGAGAATATGGGGAGCCGGTCACCCCTATTTATAATACCTCGGTACCTGGGCTGGGCTTCTAAAGGGTCGATCGGCTCTAGGATGGAAGGGTCGATCGGCTCTAAAATAAAGGGTCGATCGGCCAATGCACGGGCAAAGGGCCGATCGGCTCTTCCAACTGGCGTCCTTTCCAAGCTGAAAGCGACGGCGCAGTACGGAAGAATTAATTACTCTTTTAGGGTTAGGGTTTCTTTAGGGTTTTTTATTAATTAACCGGGCCAGGTATTTGGACTACCTTTTTTCGGACCGGGTACTAACAGCAGCCTCAACATACTCCTGAGGTTCCAGCAAAGGCTTTACCTCGCAAGAGGAAGACAGGAAACGGATGGCTGGATGACTCTCCTTCTACGGATAGAGACGAGATCTACGACTCCCGCCTGTATGGCAGCATGATCACGTTCTGTGATGAAGACTTACCCCAGAGACGCCTCGGGGGCACAACGAAGCTCGTACATCACTCTCAAACTCAACACCATATCACTCCCGGAGTATTGGTAGATAACGGGTCAGCCGTTAATGTCATCCCTCTCAGCATGATGCGAGCTCTCCGCATCCATGAAAGCCATTTGATACCGTCTACTCGGACTATCATGGCCTACGACAACTCGTCTCGTCCCATCACGGGACGGTGATGGAACTTTGGTTCGAAACCCCGAAATGGTGCCAAGAAAATTCCACGTGATGGACATTCCATCCGAGTTCACGGCTCTTTTGGGACGCCCTTGGCTACACCACATGAAAGCCATAGCTTCCAGCTCTCCATCGGTGCATCAAGTTCATTAGCCGCGGGGAGATCTCGAAGTCATCCGAGGGGGCCGGTTTCCTCATGGGAAACGAAGCCGAGACAGTGGCAGCGTGTCCGCGCTCGGCGCACCGGGGTTACCTCCTTCGAATCAACGAGGACTACGGGGCAAATCTCATCAGAATCCCTCGGTAGTCCGGAGATGCTAACTATGTAAACGTACTCGAGCGGCGGACCACAGAAGCGATCAGGATACATCAAGTTCAACCGCTGTCGTTTCCAACACTTGGAGACGATTGGAAGGAAACGTCGAATATCGCCGTAATACGGGCACATAAACCCCCCCCGAGTCTCCAATCGGAGATTTGTCGGCATTCTCCAAACAAACTCTCGGCCCGCCGGCGAAGAGGTTTTTGTGATAAAGGTCAACAAGCACCGTCATTCTCGGGATGAATGCATGGAAGTTGTAATGGGACGTCCTCCACGAGGAACTACCGCTGCGTACCCCTCTTCTCCGACGAAGAGCATGATGTTTTCCTAGGCTGCTCCGCTGCCCAAAGAACGCAACCCGACGCAATACGTCCCTACACCCGGATTGAGCGATCGGATGACGACGGTGAATACTGGACTCACCGGAGTCGAGGACGCGGAAGATCCCGCAAGGCACTCCACATTCACATGCTCGGTTTGAGGACGGAACTCCCTTCCGATCGGGTCACTTGCGACCAAGGTTCCAATACCATAAAATTGTCAAGCTCAGCGTCCGATGCATGAGCCTATCCGATGGTGGAAGCACGTGATTCACGCAACGAGGAATCCCTCTCGGATCAAATAAGGGCGGCGACTTCGTCAATATCATCTATTCCAGGTATCCTGATGAAGCCAAGGATCCCGTCCTTGTTATCAGTTCGCAACACCAAGGTCACCCTCGATGGCCCGCTGCTCGTATGGTAAACGAGGCCCTGGCCAAGCGAGCTCAGAGCTCATCACTACTTCGAGTACCACTGGCCCAGCTGGCAACCGGCCCGTGCTGCGTCGGTCGAAGCTTATACCCTCAAACGCCGCGAAGGCCAAAGGGGCAACAAAGAAGGAGACCAAGCTCCTCACCTCTGCTACAAGTCGATCCCGGCCTCGAGGAACGCTTACCGGGCGACCACCCGAAAACATCATGAAAGTTTTCCCCGCAAGGCGTGAGTCGGCTTCGACACAGGGAAATGACCACCTCGGCATCAACATGCTTCGGTTCGATTCTACTCCCGGTCGTCACGGCCCCGGATTCGAGACATCACGCGATCATGATGCTAGCTCTGATAGACTTGGCGATCGAACGAGATCACGAGACCGTCAACATTGCGAGAATTCAATACCCCGTGGGGTCAATCAACGAGATATGGGCAAACTTCTTGGTGATCGAGATTAAGGAAGGACGCATGGAATGTCCCGGTCAGGCTTCCTTTCGTCAATATAATCCAAGTGTTCCGCCATTCGGCGATTTGAATGTAATCACGGTTACGGACACTAGCCGCACGATGCGCGCCTACGGAGATGCCTAGGTCTCGCAAGGAAAGCTCTCATGGAACTAGCCGCTCAAGAAAGTCGTATTTGGGACGAAGACCAAGCTCGAAAGACCTTCGGGGGACCGAGCCCAAAGTGTCACAGCAAACTTCGGACGAAAGCTAGAGGCCACTCTGACTCGCCGGTTCGACCTCGAGGTTTTGCTGCGGCAACTTCCCGGACTACCGTCTGTTCTCATCCAACCCCCTCTGCCAAGGGTGGTCAACGGTCCCGATGACCTAGGAGATGGAACGACACATCATAACGAATCTCGGCGCTTACCTCCCCGGGAAAGCAAGTTCTCTGTGGGAAAGCGACGACGAAGGCGATGAAACCATTCTCTTCCAAGTCGAGGCATGAAGTCAACAAAACCGGACTCCCGAGGGTCACTGGGAGGATGTGAACGGATCATTTCCGCACTCAGGTGAAAGGCCAACTCGGGGAGGAAGGTCTATTTAAAAACAGGAGGAGGATGGAAATTCGTCTCGAGCAACTACTCGGGGAAATTCCACAGTCTACGGCCTTCATTTACGAAACGATCAAGCTGGGACGGCAACCGGTCACATGGGCAGATGTTCGGGAAGCCGTGTACTCACCTTTCGACATACCCGCCACTCGGATAAAGCAGAAGAAAACTCTCCCGATGGAGGTTTACCTAGATTGCCGCACGCGGTTCAAAGAAGCACCGGCTATTCTCACATGGGAAGAAACGCGAGGCATTAACTCTCGGCGCGGAGCTCATTGCAAGAAGGTTGATCTGGGCCCAGAGTGGAGGAAAAATAGCTGACTACGAGTATCGCGGATTGACTCGGTGCGCCCCGAGTATGCTGTGAAGGAAAGGAACGCGATATACCGTGAAGAGATCAAGGAGACCCAGATTCGTTTGAGCCGAGAACTCTCCAACCTCCCCGGAGAGGGTCAGCAACGCTTACGATTCGATTCGGGCAATCAGCACATTGTGCACTTACATTCGAAACGGCCTACGTCAAACTGGCGTAGGCTACCTCCCCGCAGAGGCACCTAAGCCCGTATCCTGGGACGGGAATCCGTCAAGTTTGCCGAAGCTCCCGGAATTCATCCACAATCCAATGAGTTGAGGGAAGACATATGGCCACATGCCTACGAGGAATCCTCCTGCAACTATGGCTCGGCTTCGAGCGGCAAACTGTTCGTAAGGGACCAAACTCACGATGTCGACGTTCTAACCCGATCGGGTCAAATCCATGCATTACCACCTAAGGCCACCAAAAAGCCGGACGGAGCAGGGTGCGGTCAGGCCGGCCCGAAGACACAAGTTCCTTGAAAGAGGACCCGATCCTCACTCGGCTCAAGCGGACTCGAGGCAAACATTTCCCTTTGGTCTCTGCTCACCTCCTCTTATCCTCACAAGCTCAAGCTAGAGGAAAGCACGGCCCGTACCATGGTCCCCGTGGGCCTTGACCCCGGATGAAGTCATTCGGATGATTGGTAACATCCACTATGGCAACATTATCACCTTCAGATTTGGACCTTCCAAAATTTGGGGGCGATCACAATGAGCCGCTCTACATCACGATCCAGTGGACGAGTCGCCTTCCCGTGTGTTGGTAGACGGAGGATTCCGGAATGAATGTCTTGCCGGCCAAGATGATGGACACCCGCTTGACATCGAGCCAGCTTGTATCTTAAGCCTTCGAGTCCACATTGTCAAGGCCTATGACTCTACTTCCCGTACGGTCCTCGGGGTTGCTACTCTCAACATCCGGATTTCGGACGGGTGATCCAGCACCGAATTCCAGTGTTGGACATTCCAATCACTTTGCACACCATCCTTGGGCGTCCTTGGCTGCATCAAATCAATGGCGTGGCATCCGCCCTTCACCGGTGCCTCAAGTTCATGCAAGGCAACGAGCTAACCACGATCTATGGCGACGGTGTCACCGAGGGGACCGGCACCAACGACATTCCGGTATTGGAAATCAAGCATAATGATGACATGCCATTAACCGGATTCACTCTGGGAGACCTCCAAGATCCAAATATGCAACGTGGACCTTCCACTTGTCTCACGATCGGATTCCTCCCGCCATGAGGATGATGAAACTCATGAACTTCATCCCGGGGCGGGGCTCGGCAAAAGGCTGCAAGGCCCGGCCTGTTATTGAAGTCAAGGACCACACCACGGTCCGGGGGCTTGGCTACGTGCCAACACCGGCTGACATCAAGGAAGACAAGGCTCGCCCGCACAGCGGCCCGCAAAGGGGAACCTCCGACGGCACACCCAATCTCCGACCTTACGGCTTTGACCTCGCTCATTACTTCACCAGGAACCGACAACGGGCGAGGGGCTGGATAAGGGAACCGACGAAGAACCGAGGGGACCGACAGTGAACCGACAGAGCGAGGGGACCGACATCAAATGGGACTACGAGTGCGAACGGCTTTCGAGAAGATCAAGACCTACTTGGTTAATCCCCCAATTGCTGTGCCCGCCACATGAAGGCAAGCCACTACTCACGTATCTGACAGTGATGTGACACGTCTATCGAGCAATCTTTGGCACAAGAAGGCTGAAAGATTCCAAGGTTGAGCATGCGTAAATCTACTGTATGGCCGAAAGCTTTCAAGAAGTGAACTCGGCTTACTCGGATCGGGAGAAAACTGTCGTACCCGCTTGGTATGGGTAGTCGAAACCGAACACTACATGCGGTCGCATTCGGTGCTCTGGTCTCCAAAGTGGACCCCGTCCAGATATCTCTTTGACAAGCCGTCCACATGTCCCTGCGGCTAGCCAAGTGGTCATTCTTCTGGGCGGGTTCGACGATCAAGTACATGGTCGGAAAATCAACAAAGGGCGTAGTAATGGCGGATCGGCTTGCCGACTTCCGAGCAAAGCGATGAACCTAAGGGTCACGATCCGCAATTTCCCGGACGACGGAATCTTTTCACTTGACGGTGCAACCGGGCAACTCTTCTTCGATGGGGCGGCCAGCGAACAAGAAGGAATGGCATTGGAATGCTCCTTGTCGATCCCAAGGACGTGCATACTCCCATAGCCGTCAAGTCAATTTTGAAGCAACCAACAATGCAAAGCGAGGAATCAGAAGGCACATGCGAGCGAGGTTTGGAAGCCGCCCTCGAGCGCAACATCTTAGAGCCGGGATGTATATGGAGACTCGGCATTGATCATCAATCAAGTATCCAAATAAATGGAAGACGGTAGATTCCGGCCTTCGTAAGTACCACGCGTACGTGGAGGAGCTCATTGCTCGGTTAAGGACATCTTTTTCACTATTTGCCAAGAGACGAGGCAGCTTCGCGGGCATGCCCCGGCAACCCTCGCCTCTGGCCTTCGAAATTCCAAGGAAAGCGAAAAACCCCTCGAGAATAGGCGAGGACGGAAACACCGGCCTATTCTTGTGAGATCGAAAGAAAAAGAAACGATCGATCGGAAGCCCCTGGTATAATCAAATTTACCGAATTTTCTCCAAAGCGGAGAAGCTTCCTTCACAAATGAAGATGGAAAATACAAAGAAGGGATCAAAGCCAAAAAACATGATGGCATTAAAAACGCCCTGGCATCCCATTTCGTCATTCTCAGGGGGTATGTTATACAAGAAGCGCCACCAAGGGCCCTCCCGGTGTGTAAACAAAGAAAAAGCCGGCCGAGCTAATGAACGAAGTTCACAACGGAACTGCGGTCCGCACATGAACGCCCGAGCAGCGGCACGGATCATTCTCCGTATGGGATACTATCGGATATCAATGGAAAGCAGGGCGCATCCGATTCGTCAGAAAGGCTGCGACAAATGTCAACGGTTTTCCAACCTCAATCACATCCTCTCACGAACTCTCTGCATGACTACGCCGCTGGCCTTTCGCCACATGGGGAATCGACGTCATCGGCAAGATCACTCCTCCAGGGAAGCGATGGTCACGAGTTCATTTTAGTCGCGGTGACTACTTCACCAAATGGGTAGAAGCCGGATCGTACAAGGTACCGAATTCTAGGAAGGTGGCCGAGTTCATCAGAGAACATCATGTGCTTGGATATGGAGTGCCCAACGAGATCATCTCCGACAATGGGACTCACTTGAAGGAGATTGTGACCACTCCCGGCCGATTCGTAGTCACACGTCACGGGTCTTCTCCTTACGGACCACAAACCAATGGTGCGGTAGGGCCAACAAGACTCTCGCCATGATAATCGAGAAAGATGACCACCGGGTCGGGATGGCCCGAAAACTACATCTAGCTCCTACTGGGGATACCAACATCGGTCGGGAGCCGCCACGGGAGACTCCGTTCGCACTTACCTACGGAATGGAAGCAATGTTACCCGTGGAATTGGAAATTCCATCCCTCCCAGGAGTCCTCTTGGAAAACGGGATCAATGAAGTCGAACGGCCAGGAGCCGCCACGACGAACTTGCTCTACTCGACGAGCGCAGATTGAAAGCCATGGAACACACTCGAGCCTACCGGAAGCGGGAATGGCACGAGCATTCGACAAGAAAGTCAAGATCCGAGACATCGGAGAAGGTGACTTGGTGCTAAAGGAAAAGCCTCCTACGCGGGAGACCAATCCCTCGGAAAGTGGGAGCCTACTGGATAGGACCGTTCGTGGTACAGAATCTTCTCCAGGAGGAGCCACGAAGCTAGCGAGACTTGGACGGAAACCCTTTCGTTAACCCCGTGAACGGAAGCAAGCTCCGCAGAGTCTTCGTTTGAGGAAGAGCACGAGTCAACTCACCTTCCCCATACACCGTCCCCCTCGGTAAATTAAAGTGCTAAAGAGTAATACCCAACTGGATACATTCCCGCTAATGATCCAGGTAAAAAACAGGGTCGCACTTCTTTTGTCTTTGTTTTTCTCAAATTCACCTAAAGTGTCGAACTACGGTGACCTGAGCCCCTTAGTCCAGTTGTAAAAGGGGAACGTAGGCAGCCATCATTGGTTCGGTCTAAAACAAAAAAAATACAATAAGCATCAATTGCTTGTGTTTGAAAAAAACTCTTTTCATTTAACCTACAAATTCATAAAGGTTAAAACATTCTTTGATGAGTTCAAGCACGGTCAACTCTTGACTCGCTACACGCTAGCAAAACTACAATAAAACGTTAATCAATTAATGTGTCTGCAATGACAATGGTTGGATACTACGGGACGGTAAGAATTGTCAACCTAGTTTCCCGTACTAGGTCCTTCATCCTTCTTCCCCTTCCCTTTTCCCCGCGAGTGTTCCTCACCTTCGCGGGAAATATTCCGGTAGGCCTTCTACCTGGCTCGGGGACCCTTCCCGACGCCTCCGTCAGCTTGTGCGTGGTACATCCAGCGCGATCCTTTCTCGCTCTGTCTCGAGCCGCTCGCTTCGAGCCATCATCGCCAGCTTTGATTGGCCTCTCCGTCGGCACTTGCCACATAATCGGCCATGGCATCGCCATACGATTCTCGGGGTTAGCCCTCGCTGTCCTCCTCCAATGTCGAGCTGTCAGTGATCGGCACCCAGCACTCACTCCGTCTCCACAAGATAGCCATCTCGTGTCTCCCCATACACTCTTCGTACCGATCCGAGATCTTTGCGTCGACGAACAGTGCCCTCTCTCCGGTGAAGAGAACCTGGCGGGGAAAGGGCGTGTATTGCCACCACCGGGTGACCAGCAATAGCGTCGAAGGATCCTCCATCTGCGGAGATCCCACCTCAAAGGTAGCGATAACTCGAGATCGATCGGTGGCATGCTCGCGGCCCATCTTCGCATGAACCAATGATGGAATATAGAAAGACGTCTCGAGAACAGCCGGCACTCGACGATCAACGTAGCCCTCTGAGCGGTCCTACAAGTCTGTAACTTCCAATGGGAACCCACCATCGCAAGTGATGCGTGCCAAGTCCGCCATCCAGGCTCCGGCTCGGCTGATTACCCCTATCACCGGAAGGGACGTCGCGAGAAAGACCAAGCGTCACAGGGACATTGGCACCTCGGGCATCATCTGCCGGCCTCTCCCTCAACCGCATGGTCGGCATAGCGGGACTCCCTCCCCACATGTATCGGCTGGTCGCCATCCGGCCTATGCCCGAGGAACGTCTCGCCCAAGACCCGGTAGCACGATGTCTCCTCCACTCCGGCGCTGCTGCTCACCGGAGTCGATCTGCTTGTGATGGCACACACCCAGAGACGTGAATGTGAACGAGTAGCAATCACGCACGAGGCAAACGCGTCCCACGCAAAGACGCTCCTCGGCTCCGCAAATCTTTCGGGCGATCCCAAATGTCAGCGTAATCGGAATCATGTATCGGCATCCCGTATGCTTCTCCCAGTAGAATACCCAACAAAGACACTAGCTTCTCAACGGTGGCCATGCCACCCAAGATACGGAAGAACTAGGTGACTTCCTGCTCGGGTCCTCCCTGCAGAATGGCCCGGAAATCTTCAAACGTAGGAGTGACTTCGTTTGTACGAAAGGCGTACACATTCCTCCTTACGTCCCGGCAGAGACGCGACTCTCGAAAGATCCCAATGCGGCATGAGCTCCTTCAAAGCCCAAACAGATTTAATCCCGTAACAACCTTCGAAAAACCTTTTGTTACGCCTCGTGTGGTTCCGTACCACGATCGAAAGTTGTCCAAATATCGCTCTTGCATCCGAGACGATAACTTGGGAAAGGAGCCATGTCAGAAGGTGAAGAAAACCTTAAGAAATGGAAAAGAACTCGCCTGCAATGAGCAAAAGCAATGCGCGTAGTTCTTACAAATTGCAAAGTTGAAACCTGCAATTTAAAGAATCTGAAATTCAATCCTAGTGTAGGACTCCTGCTCGCATTGACTTGAGTCAACTCTGTGACCAGTACTCTTAAAGTTGGAAACATTTCCAAACCATGCCCTCGTTCACTCTTATGAAATACTCGCGTGCTCGCCCCCGATTTCATTCAACCAATGTCAATATCCCTTCGCCCGGGCTCGTGCAACAAGCAAATAATTAAAAATTAGTGCATACATGCTTAATTTTTGACCCGTTCATTTTTTAATGCATTTCTCCTTTTTATTTATTTTTGATTAACCTATTTGCTTATTTGCCGAAAATAGCTGAAGGTGATCACGAGAATAAATATGCGAAATACGGAGTTGCCCGCCGGCGCCTTTTTACAAATATATTTCAAATCAAAATTTATTTCGACAAATACGGGCATTTTGTCTAAACAAAATAGTAAAAAAAAAAAACGAAAAGGGGACTACTCGAGTCCTGCTCGTCATCCGTACACTCGACGTGCGCTCGCCGCCGCCGGGATGCGCCCGCAAACAGGAACTCGCCAAACTCCTCCTAGGGAATAGGCAAGGGCCTCCTCGGAGTACACGAACTCGAGGACTCCCTCTCGCGCCCGAGTGCGCGAGAAGAAGGAGCTCGAATCCGGCCATTCCGCCCGCAACCGGCCAAACCCCTATGTGAAGTCCTCCCCATTGTGGGAGCAAAGGGGCGAACCCCTCGGCCTAGACGGCCCCTCATCGCGGACGTCACGCTCCTCCGGGAGGCTGCACCCGCATGAACTCCACGAGCCTCCGGGCGTAGGCGAGACCACCCGTCCACCGGCCCTCGCTGGCCTCATTGTACGTACGGCCGGATACACCGCGAACCGGGGAAAATCATCGAAAGCGAACGAAAGGGTACTGGATGCATCATGTGCGTAATGCTACTATCAAATGCGAGAAAATCGAAAAGATGCTCACCGAAGCATTGGGGTCATACGCCCTGTATCGTGGTCTCGGCTCCGCCGGAGCGGGATCACAAGTCGCCTGCGCGAACCGTCCGGCCCTCGTACGCTAGCCTAGCTCGCGGGACGGGAAAATGTCGAGGACCTCCGGGGACCTCGCCCTCCCTTATGCCTTGCACCCGTGGGCTCCTCGGCCTCATCCTCGGAAAACATCATAAGCGGCCCCGCTATGATGTACTCGGTAGTACACACACTGAAAGCGGTACCCCTCCCGGCTCGTCAATCGGCATCTCCCGAGGATGCTTTGCATGTACTGAGAGGAGGATCCACCGGCGCACCAATGGAAGAGACCACTTGCCTATCACGGGTCACCCCTCTCCCCCGAATACGTGGCGTCACAAATGAAGTCCCACCAGAGCTTCGCCGCCGTGTAGTCTCGCCGGCAATACCGCACCCGCGACATGATCAAACCCGCTCCACCGGAGTCGGTGGATCCTCTCGGAGAACTCCAAGTTCGGCGCGGAGATATCTCCTCGTACGACACTCGAGTGCCAACCCTCGAAGAGACCTCCTCTTCGCCTTCTTCGCTAAACCGAGCCAAGGCGGGGAACAGGGACGGTACGGCTCCTTTATGTCCCAAGCCTGCGGACCGAATACCTCGTAGCACCGGACACGCTAAGAGAATGGAAAGTTATGTCGGCCTACAAAGCGAGATACATACGAGTACATAAAAGGGCGAGGAAGAGAAAAAGCACGTAAACTTACATCCAAGACGGGCGTGAAGCGGCTAAATGTGTGCTCCTCTCCCCGCGAGAACTGTCCGGGGAATGGTAGAGCTCGGCCGGTCCAGCCTCCCCCACGCAAACCCCTCACGGCATCCAAGTCTACCAGCAACCCGAGCAAAGGGAAGTGACAAGACGTGTCGGAAGTCGGGAATAAAGTCGCGACGGTGCAAAACCAAAGGAACCCTCGAGCCGGACGCTCGCGTGGTCATCCTCGAGGACCCGGCGGATAAGCGGCAACACCCGCCTCCGGATGCCTCTCCATCGGCACATGCCGAATGCCTAAGCCCTGCATCGGTAATATCAAAACCCAGCCCGGGCCAACCGCTCGGGTGTAACCGTCAACCCACACCCGGCGTGTTGCCATAGGTCGGCAACCCGGTGATAGCGGCAAAATCCGTGGGAGTCACCGTCGCCTCCCCATCGAAATGGAAAGTGTGGGTCGTATCCCACCGATGCTCGCTCGATGCAACATACATGGACTGTCCCTCGGCGTGTCGCGGCTACGTGCTACAAAGACTGAGATAAACTCCGGCCAACCCGGAGTCAAGCACCAGCTGCGCGGACTCCTCTCTCCTCTCGAGCCACGTCAGGATAATGTCCCACAATGCTCGCACCGCCTCAAAGGCACCCCCGACTCTTACGGTTGTGAGTATCAACCTCCCCTGTCCCTATGAGAGCAAACAATACATAAGCAACGTCAACAGAAATGCACCAACGCATGTCAAAAGGATGCAATGCAGATACGGTTCTCATTCATTTCCTACGTATATTCCCATCATTTCGAAAACTCCATCGAATCCGGAACTTTCAAAATCTTTCGAAAACTCCGTCGAATCCGGAACTTTCAAAACATTTCGAAAACTCCGTCGAATTCGGAACTTTCAAAATCTTTCGAAAACTCCGTCGAATCCGGAACTTTCAAAACATTTCGAAAACTCCGTCGAATCCGGAACTTTCAAAATCTTTCGAAAACTCCGTCGAATTCGGAACTTTCAAAATATTTCGAAAACTCCGTCGAATCCGGAACTTTCAAATCTCTTTCGAATTTTTCGAAAATTTACTCCGTCCCGAATTAAAGCTACTTTAATTTTGGAAAATGCATCTAGACATGGAATTTTGCAACCAAAATTTTTATGTCATCCACCCATAGTGTCAATTGAACTACATCCTAGTCAATTTCGACAAAGGTTCATAGCAAAGTCAAAAGCCCCAATTCGGGCACCAAAATCCCTAAGTTCATTCCTAGCAAATTTCTAACATTTAAAGAATGCACATTCTTAAAATTAATGGAATTTGTAGGAAGCTTACTTGTCTCTCGATCCCTCCCTTGGAGTTGTGGCGGTCCCTAGCCGGGTAAAACTCCGTCGGATTCAATGGGTGAACAATGGTTCAAATGGTCCGAACCAATCGAGTTCTTTCGTCATTGGTCCTTCCATGGCGAGCCATTGGTCCTCCTTCACCTTCCATAGCAAATTTCCTTCACAAATTCGAGCAAATCTTGCAATTTGGGTTGGATTTTTCTCTCTCCTTTCTCTCTTTCTCGTCGGAAAATATGGAAGAAATGGGGTGGTTTGCGTCGGACTTGGAACTGATTTGAACTTAGTCAAATTCAGTCAAGTCGGCCATTTGCATTTAAAAAAAAAAAAAAAGATTCCTTCCATTTTGGTCCCTCAACTTTTGGCAATTCCAATTTTACCTCTTTTTGGGCCTCCCCAAAAGTATAAAATTCCCCAGTTAGACATTTCTAACGTTCGTCTCCAGACGTTAAATTCTCAGTTAGTCATCACTAACGTTCGTCTCCAGACGTTAAATTTTCAGTTAGTCCTCACTAACGCTCGTCTCCAGACGTTAAATTCTCAGTTAGTCCTCACTAACGCTCGTCTCCAGACGTTAAATTCTCAGTTAGTCATCACTAACGTTCATCTCCAGACGTTAAATTCTCAGTTAGTCCTCACTAACGCTCGTCTCCAGACGTTAAATTCTCAGTTAGTCATCACTAACGTTCGTCTCCAGACGTTAAATTCTCAGTTAGTCATCACTAACGTCCGTCTCCAGACGTTAAATTCTCAGTTAGTCATCACTAACGTTCGTCTCCAGACGTTAAATTCCCAGTTAGTTCTCACTAACGCTCGTCTCCTGACGTTAAATTCAGTCCAGTTGACATTTGACATCCAAACGTTCAACCATGTCTCCGGACATTTCAGTTACGATGCCGTCTCCCGACGTTAAAATTTAATAATGGTCCTCACCATTAAATTCTCAATCGCGACCTTTCACGGTCCGATTTCAACTCTCAATCGCGACCTTTCACGGTCCGATTCCAATTCTCAATCGCGACCTTTCACGGTCCGATTCCAATTCTCAATCGCGACCTTTCACGGTCCGATTCCAATTCTCAATCGCGACCTTTCACGGTCCGATTCCAATTCTCAATCGCGACCTTTCACGGTCCGATTCCAATTCTCAATCGCGACCTTTCACGGTCCGATTCCAATTCTCAATCGCGACCTTTCACGGTCCGATTTCAATTCTCAATCGTGACCTTTCACGGTCCGATTCCAATTCTCAATCGCGACCTTTCACGGTCCGATTCAATTCTCAATCGCGACCTTTCACGGTCCGATTTCAGTTCTCAATCGCGACCTTTCACGGTCCGATTCCAATTCTCAATCGCGACCTTTCACGGTCCGATCTCAAACAGTTAATCCCGACCTTCGCGGTCCGACCTCCACTCTCTTATCGAGACCTTCGCCAGTCATCTCCGGCAACAGCAATAAGCCCGAACCCCAAGGTACGAACGCCTTGCAAATGGTCATCTCTCCGGCAACAGCAATAAGCCCGAACCCCAAGGTACGAACGCCTTGCAAATAGTCTCTCCGGCAACAGCAATAAGCCCGAACCCCAAGGTACGAACGCCTTGCAAATAGTCTCTCCGGCAACAGCAATAAGCCCGAACCCCAAGGTACGAACGCCTTGCAAATGGTCATCTCTCCGGCAACAGCAATAAGCCCGAACCCCAAGGTACGAACGCCTTGCAAATAGTCTCTCCCAGCAATGGCACAAGCCCGAACCCCAGGTACGAACGCCTTGCAAATGGTCATCTCTCCGGCAGCAAGCATAAGCCCGAACCCCAAGGTACGAACGCCTTGCAAATGGTCATCTCTCCGGCAATGCAATAAGCCCGAACCCCAAGGTACGAACGCCTTGCAAAAGCCATCTCTCCGAGAATAACAATAAGCTCCGAACCCCAAGGTACGAACGCCTTTGCAACAATCCTCTTCGGCCGTCCGGGTAAGCCCGAACTCTCATCCCCGAGGATAAAGCGGCAATGCAATAGGCCCGGCACCTAAGGCACGAACGCCCTCGTCGGCATCGCAACTCCGGTTTGAGGCGCCACACGCCTCGAAGGTTTCGAAGTCCCGAGGTTCGGACGCCTCCCAGCAGTCTCCATTCGTGTACGGGTACCTCGCGAATGGTCTCATCCGAGTTTAGACGCCTCCTAACGGTCTCGCTCGTGTCAAGGTCCCTATGCGCGGCCCTTGCCCCTTTTCGAACTACGATCGGCTTGATTCCCGCTCGGGATACGTAGGAATCCTTTTCGCTAAGGGTTCGGCCCGGTGACCGCCCAGTCTCCTTCAAAGTAAGGCATCCCGATTTGGATCCTTATCTTTCAACGACCCCACCTCCTTCGGGAGGAGACGTCGCTGAGGGGCTAACCGTAAGTACCCAAATCCGGGTCGTCCAAATCCGTCGGAAAGTTAACCGAAATCCGTTAAGCGGCCCGCTCCGGGTTAATCAACTCGTTAAACTCCCCGTTCTTTGTGCGGCGAGACGTCCCGGGACCGCCCCATGCATCCCGACGTCGAACCGTACTTAGCACGTGTCATCACACGTAAAAGCACGACTTTCCCTGAAAAACGCATTTTCCGGCACTTTCCGGGGGCGTTTCGGACATTTCCTGACCGTTATTTTAAAAACGGACAAAACCGGACCGAGAGGACAAAATCCCACATGGTGGTGACTCGGAGGGCACGTGGCAGCCATGCCACCTCCCTCTAGTCACCCTTCAATCAATTTCAGAGGGAAAAGACCAAAATGCCCCCTGGTTTGCAAGCCAAGTCCGCCGACTCACTTTGTGCACTTTTCCCGAAATTGCCAAAGAAGTCCCCCGCATTTCCAAAATTCCCAAAACCCCGAAATTCGGTCCAAGTCCCACGGACTCCTACCGTAATTTTCACCCTATAAATAGAAGTTCTTTGTCGAAAGGCAAGAAAAAGGGGATTTTTGACACCAAAAAATCACCACCCCACGGTCCAAACTGGTTTTCACCCTTTCCGAGCTCCCGTTTTGTCTCGATTCGCGTGAAACCTTCGTATTTCGATCAAATACGCACCCTACAACTTCGAAACAACCTTTCGAATCACTTTCCGTGTCCCGTACACACCTCCCGAGCCAAAGGAGTCGACCCTAGCCATAGGTATAACTCCCTCTCTCTGAATCTTCCGTTCCATCTCGGTTTACGCGCCAGTCGCTATAATCATTTCGAACGTACGTTATCAAAATGTAGACGCCTCGTCTAACGGGGTCCGATACGTTTTAGCCCCTTGATCCTCTTCTCTTTCCGTAAGAGAAGTAATCACGAGTTAAAACGGCGTTCGACCCCCTGTTCGTTTACTTTCATGTCATTTACAATTCCGAGCCGTTTGGCCTCGTTGATTGTCATTTACAATTCCGAGCCGTTTGGCCTCGTTGATCGTCATTTACAATTCCGAGCCGTTTGGCCTCGTTGATCGTCCTTTACAATTCCGAGCCGTTTGGCCTCGTTGATCGTCATTTACGAATCCGGATCGTTTGATTCCGTTGACACCGCTTTAAATACTGTCATTTACAAGTCCGATCCGTTTGGATTGTGATAGTATTTACTTTTCAAAGTCCGAGTCGCAACCCGATTCGTTGATCGCATGTCATTTAATACGTATTTTTCCCGTAAAAATCGTTAACAATGTAATGCCCGGGTTCAAAACCGGAGTTCGTCCGTCGAACTCTCTTTCAAAACGCGCGAAATGACGTTCGGCCTCCGAATGCTCATCTTCAAACTCAAAGCCGCCATTTGACACTTAAAATCATTTAATACGCATTTTTCCCGTAAAAATCGTTAACAATGACTCGTATGGCTCAAAGTCGACGTTTGCCACGCAAACGCTCATTTCAAACTCAAACCGACGTTTGTCATTTAAACGCTCGTCTTTTCAAACAAAGTCACCTAATCAACGTTTGTCATTCAAACCAAGATTAAGCTTGTCATTCAAGCCCCCATTTCAAAAGACACACACACACACACACGATTTCGAGAAAGGTAGAAAGACTCGTCATGCGAGGCGTTTCGGGCGATCTCGTCATACTCTACCCGAAACGTAACCTGACCTCCGAACCTAACAATCTCTGGTACAAAAAAGCTTTTTACTCGTTTTTGCTGCCAATAAAAATGATCCCCTTTTTCAAAAAGCCTTTTCCTAAGTTTTTGCTACCAATAAAAACGACACCTTTTCACAATAGCCGTTTCTCAACGTTTGGGCTCAAAATACAAAAACCGCGTGGCGACTCCTCATTTTGTTCCTTCCCATGAAGCGAGGTCTCAGACACCAACCCTCCGCGAAAGACAACCGCGTTTCGCGTCCACGCGAAATCCCGGGTAATTTCAATAGTTGATTCACCACTAAAATGTCAAGTGATCACTAACCAAAACCTAGGGAAATGGGGACAAGCATGGATGCAAAACCCCCCTTCAAATCATATTTTCTTTCTTGAGAAGTTGCTGTCCAGTAGCAATTTTCTCAGACCTCAGTCCATGGTCTAATTTTTCGGACACAGATAAATGTGGAATTTGGTGTTGACTACAAAACACTTTTTGTAGACAACATCCAGATCTTTCCAGACATATTTTTACTTTATTTTTTGGGTGAGTAAAACTCCTCTTTTAAAATTTTCTTTCAGAGGCTAGTTCATCAGCTTCTGGGAATCCAGATCTCATATCTGAGGTTTCCAGAAGGTTTTGACCCCTCAAATCTTCTTCAAAATGGAAAATTCCTTCGCACAAATCTTATTTAAGGTTTCTGGAACAACTTTCATTCTCTGAGTTTATCCAGATTATGAAGTTTTAAGACCCTTGAATCCATTTCAAAATCAAAGGTCCACTGCCTTTTTCATTCTGGCAGAAATGGCTCTCAACTTCAAAAGGTCTTTTGAGTACCAAATCTCAATCCAAAAATCTTCCAAAAATTCATGGGATCAGTTTAAAGTCTTGAAAAGATATCCCAATTTTTACTTTTCTGAGTTTCAAATTATTTTGTCCAAAACACACACACACACACAAATGATTTTCAGCTTGGAAGACTCGTTTTACGAGGCATTTCGGGTGCACACTAACGTTCTTCCCGGCGTGTAACATGACCTCCGAACCCAAATTTATGATCTCGGGCTTTTTTCAAAGTTTTGGCTCTTAAAACAAAAATGGCGTGGCGACTCCGTTCTTTTTCCCGGGTTTTATTTGGTTTTTTTTCAAAGAAACGCGAAAAAATCGAATTTCTTCCCGCGAAAATGGCGACACATCATCACACCACCCGGGGGCCCATGGGGGAAACCCCATTTGATTTGGCCTACGGCTCAGAGGCCATGGCTCCCGCCGAGCTTCAGCTGCCAACAGACCGAGTTGCTCTCTACGACGTTGAAAAGAACATCCATAACCGGCAAGTTGACCTGGACCTCGTAGACGAGCGGAGATTGGACGCCCAATTAAGGATGGAGAATTACAAAAAGAAAACCAAGGCTTATCATGACAAGAAGGTGAAGAGAAGGTTCTTTAAAGTAGGTGATCATGTGCTCAGAAAGATCGAAGCGACGGGACTCAAGGCCCGCCAAAACAAACTCTCCCCCAATTGGGAAGGACCATACGTTGTCACAAGTGTGGTCAGAGAAGGAACCTACCGCCTGTCTAAGCCCAACGGGGAACATCTCAAGCATCCATGGCACGCCAATCATCTGATGAAGTATTACTTTTGATCGTCGTCGTCGAAAACATTCAGCGCCCTCAGGGCACCCATTTTGTGGTTCTCAATTTGAATTTTTGATTGTCATTTTGTAAGAAGTTTTTGAGGCCTGTAATTTTTGAAGTCTGTAAGGGATAACCTATAAATCCCCAGGTCGTAGGAAGTAAATGAGTTATCAATACGCAGTTGTTAATCAGAAGTTATCAATGAGAACTCATCACTTCACCGAACTTCGTTCATTACAAACTCAAGAAACTTAAGACGGTCGAAGCCTGACTTCGACCCCTACAACTACTTTGATCAAGTATAAAGATAAGTCGAGGCAAAGACTTCGACATTTACACTCACTTTAGCCAAGTATAAAGGTTAGACGAAGCCAGACTTCGTCGAACGCTATAACGGAATAAGACGACTCGTCCATAGAATCTTGTCTACGAGCAAGAAACCTATGAACCTTCGTACTATTCCTACGAGCCATTGAGAAGTTGAGAAAATACAAGTTTGAACAAGCGTCGACCACATTTGGACGACCTAATTTCTAGTCGTCACTAACAACGACCACCTATACTTGTACTCAAACTTACTCGTTAAACCAGTTATCACAGGCCATCTACGTTAACACAGATTAACTAACAGAACACAAAGGCATTGAATAACTTAAACATAAAGCAAATATTGTACGTACGACCCCCTCTAAACAACGAGGAAACAGGCCGACTACATTACAAAAATTAAAAATTGTTTTGGGACGATGTTTGGAACCACAACCAAATCAAATTAGGACATTGTTTGGGACATTACAGAACATCTCAGAATCAATCACTGGGGGTCGGCACCGGCATCGGACGGGACTTCATCAGGGTCGGGACCGTCTTCAACGAAGTGTTTGTAATAGGCATCGAAATTCTTGGGGTCAACAGCGGGAACAGGCCACTCTTCCTTACCGTCCTTGGCGTCATCTTCCCTTATGATAAGGAGGTCATTGCCAGTATAGGGAACGATAGGATGAACCGTACGAGCATCGTCGTCGTGTGCTCCTTCGGTACAAAGGTCGGCCAATTGTCGGACGGAGAGAAGGTCTTTCGTCGTAGGATCCACCAAGAGCCGCCTTGCCATGTGCTTAGCTCCATCCTTGAAAAATCCGCTGGCATGCGTGGTAATCAGCTGGAGGCATTCAGCGCTCTTCTTAAAGTCATCCACCGCATCAAGTCAAACTTTGGCCAAGGCAGCTTCATGGGTCGCCTTCATTCCTTCAATTTGGGCAAGAGCAGAGTCATAGCTGACCGTCGTCTTCTGGAGCTTATTTTCGCAAGCGCGAAGACCGTCCTGAAACACTTTGGAGTCGGCTTCAGCTTTGGCCTTCCCTTCCTTTAAAGCTTCAACTTCCTTTAGAAGGTCATTCTTATCACCCATCAAGAGCTCGTAGGCAGTGGTGAGCTCACCCACGTTGGTCTCCGCCTCTTTCAGCTTCTGCTCCGCCGTCCCTTTGTCACCGACAGCCTTTATCAGTTGCTCGTTGGCCCGCAGCTCGGCGTCAAGACAATCTCTATAATCAGCAGTCATTGCATCCATCATCGACGACATCTGCCATAACAAAATTGTTAACCTAAGTGTGAAAGGACGGGAGGAAACACAAATTCAAATTGAAATACCTCAGTTTGAATTAGCCCAAGACGGGCATGGAAGGTCTCGGGAGAAAGCTTGGCATCCCTCATCCGTCGAGTCAGCTCGACGTCCCGACCACGCCTGGTCAGGGCCGTCCCCAACAACAATGGATTGCCATTCCTTAGCAGGTAGGGAATCCCAGCTATTGGGGAGGCTTTAGCAATTAAGGTCGCCATATCTTTGGCCTTCGCCTTAGTCAGGACGGTTGAGGACGAACCAGGAGCGTCGGCTATTGGAGTGGAGGGATCCGACGAGCTGGGAGGATCGTCGTTATTCTTCTTATTCTTGCTCCGCCTTCCCTCAGAACCGGCAGGGTGATCTTTTCTCTTCCTGGAGCTTTGGGCCTTGGCATCACCCATTTCGGGGTTTGAATCATGCTCCCCGCGTCTCGTCGACAATGATCGGTTGAGCTCCCGAAGCTTCGACGCACCTTCACCCTCGGTACCGGCGGCTCTTTCCGTAGCGCGTCAGCAACGGCTTGACGACCTCCAGTATTAAGCCCCCCAACGACGGGCTCTCTCTCAATCAGAGGAATGGCTCCCTCAGGATCTTTTGGGAGTTCATCGTTCCTCGTCGCTTGTTTCTCCTGACGATCAACGATAGCGCGGGTGACGGCCCTCTCCTTCTTCTTGGTCCCCCTATCGCTAGCTCGGATGGCTCCATCCATTATTCTCTTTTCAATTCTGTCAACGTCGGACTGAGTAAGAACTGCAAAAAGACAAAGTACGCAAAGGTTAGTTTTATCCACTATGAGACGAGAGACAATTACAAGAATTGAGAAAAGGTTTCAAGAACCCAACCCCCATTCATCTCCAAGTGTTCACAACACTCCTCAGGACGACTAATACGCGACGCCGCGCAAGTCACACAGTTTTCTCCAAAAGCAAGCTCATTATGGACGACCCAGACAGGGTAGCGAGCATCTAAACTTATTTTCACCAAAGGGTCAGGCCCCATCGCCGGCTTGGACATCATGCCGATCCTGATATATCTCCATTGGGAGGCCTCTATGTCTTTATACGAGACCCATCCAAGATCCAATAAATCATCAATCTTTTTCCGCAGCTCGTCGGCCCACGGAGCTTGGTAGATATACTTGTCAGCGACGACCTTGTTGCCCGCTGGATGAGGAAACTGCCATCCCACTCGGCTTTCCACCAAAATTAAATGGTTCTCCCAACCATACACCTTGTTGGGGATATCCAAGAAAAAGTTCTTCGTGTTTTTGATTGAAGAGACACTCACAACAGACTTCCCTTTGTCCTTGGAGATGCTCTTAGTCACCCGGTAGTAATGGCGGAACACTTTGTTGCACGGCTCGTAGCCAAGGAATCTACAGACGACCGCAAAGCTGGACAAGATCCTGATGGTATTGGCACTAACCTCCATGGGCACGCGAGAGTCCTCCACGAACTCATTAATGAAGGGATCTAGAGGCAACCTCAAGCCAAATTCAAATTGTTTGTAGAAGAAGCCCACCTTCTCCTTGCTAGCTACGAGGGACTGACGACGGGGCTCGTACTCCGACAAGCTGAGATGCTCCAACTTATAGGTCGAAGCTTGAACTCTGTACGACCCTCGTAGGGCGTCGATCATTTGCTTCCCAACATCCGGCTTCCTGAGCTCGATCTTGGGTATAGCCCAATTCCCTCCTGCCCCACCTCCAAATTCACTGTCAGTCGATCCAACTCATACAAACGTGTGATAGGCTTTAGCTGCCTGATTGCTCCTTGCGCTTGTGCTCGGCTCGTTGGCTTCTGGGGCCGGACGGCTAGGACGCCCGTCGTGATCCATGTCTACAAAACAAGGAGAAGGAAAGGGGGAATCAGTCCTAACTTCCACAGACAACGATCTACCTAGGGGCGACCTAGATTCCCCTAAAATCAAATCCCTAAGTGAATCACGACGGGACAAATAATAGTGGGTCTTGATGTGGTTGGGCAGATCGTTCATCGACCTAAAGGGAGTTATCATTGGGTCTCCATCCTCAAAGTCACCTAGAGCCCCACCTTCTGGGAACCCCAAAGGCTCATTCTCAAAATTGAACTTCTCCAAGATTGAAGAACACTCAGATAAAGGAATCTCCCTCCAAATTCCCTTGGCACATTTATAAACCCTTTGATTCAGCCCAAAGCCAAACTTGACACCTCTCTCGAAACTGATAGTCCTTGGTCCCATTTGACTAACCTCTACAAACCCAATGAAAAAACCCAGAAAACGAAGAACAAATCAAGAAGATTACCTAGGAAAATAATGGCCGGAGAATTTTCCGATGAAGTTTCCGGTGGGTTTGACGGCGGAAAAAGGAAGAAATCTCTTATCCACGCTACCGGTATGTTCGGGGGTGGTGAAGCCAGAGCGGTCAAGGTTCACCGGAAAACTTCTGCACGGTGGTCGGAATAACCTTGCTGATCGCCGGAAATCGCCTCTTGAGTTTTGCTCTCACTGATCAAGGGTACGAAAGGTTTGAAATGTAGGGGGGGGAAAGCTCTTATATGTGGGGAAGATGAACAGTTTATTCCTGGGAAAACTAAACGGCGGAATGAGTAGGGGCATTAAATACCCTCTGCAACTTCCGAGGCACTTGTCCCATCAGAGGACACGTGTCAACCAAAGAAGAGATCTCAGCCGCCCACGTCACCAACGCTGACATCATCATAATTCAAAATTCAAATTGAAGGTCGTACGGATTATGTTGGAGGGAAAATGACAACTCCCGGCCCGTCAAGACGACCATGAGTTGGGGGCCACTGAACGGAATATCCTGTGATGGGCCGAGCCCCATACTTTCCTACGAGCCTGGGGGCCCAATAGGCCCATCAAAGGCCCAACCACAAAGGATCAGATCAAAGCCTTTGGTCATGGCCCATCCAATACTGGTTGGCAGTCGTCGCCAGCTGGCGGCGAGCCCCGTCAGCGGCGAGCCATTGTACCATTAAGGAAAGGGTTAACTTCTAGCCCGTCGATACACCAAGAAGAGATCATCGACAATGGGCTAAGCCCATCTAACGACGAGCCTTCCCTCGCTCCAACCGGCATTCGTCCAAGAGTGAGCGTCGCCATTGAACGACTAACTCTCTCTCGTCGAGTCATACCTCAAGGAGACGACCCACCTGGACATACAGCTCCAGGTCGTCTCTTCTATTAAGCTTCCTCAACAAGCTTGGTTAATTAGCTAAATTGGGATAATGTCAGACCTGCTATAGTGCCTTGTTATACGTGCAATCATGCAATCAGTAATAACTACAAAAGGTGTGCAGGTTGACTTTCCCTTATAAGGCAAGATGCTTATCAATGTCAGAAGCTGCAGTGTCCTTACATAGACGGACCAATACCAGCGTGACACGTGTATGCCTAGAAGACAGAGCTGATCTAACGATTGGAGACCATCCAATCCAACGGCTCCGGTAAAAACCCTAACACCACTATTCCTACTATAAATAAGAGAGTAACAACATGGATAAAGGTAATGTTCTACTGCATCTTTACGTACCCTTACACATTTCCATATTATCTACACACCTTCAGTCCACCATCTTACTCTCACGCCGGAGGGGCTTGCCGGAAGACCCCCGGCGCAGTTTCACCCTTGTTTCTTGTGCTGTGCAGATCCAAAGCTAGCTCACTCATTGCTGGACACAAAGAACTGAGCCCACACGCTTTCCTGCGCGATCAATTATACATACAAAATATTACAGAATACATTTATACTACTTACATAAAGCACACACATAAAGAAACCTACACATTATACTTGCACATATTTTACACATACACGATAAATTTTACACAGACAAACAATATTAACAACAATTTGCATTGTTGACACTTTCACAAATACCACACTAACAATATTATTCCATATAATATGACACTTTTTTACATGCACATTACACTCAATACATTTTAGCATACTCAATCAACATCAAACACAGAACACTCAATAACCATGGAGATCAATGCAGTAACTACATTCAAACCCTTGCAGAACCCAGTTTTTAAACAATAACCATGAAGCGATTTCCCTATTAGAGTATCACCTAAATCATTACTAGCACACAGAACACACAAAACTGTGCTGGAACCTATGCCAAACCCAGAATCACTCCTACACAACCGCCTAAACAAATCCAAAACCAAGAAAACATGCGCACACACACAAAAATTACACAGTGAAGCACAGATTTCACATAATAAACATAACTGCTCCAGTTGTTTTCGAAAAGTCAAATCGATAACAATAAAAGTCAATATCTAGACTCCAGTGAGAAAAAGAGAAATAAATTGAAATTGCATACGTCTCCACACATGAATATATGCATATTCAGATATAATATATACCGACCAGCATGATTCTGTATGATTTCCATTTCTATTCAAATTTAATTCCAATACCCACCAGCATAATTCCTAATAATTCGCAAACGGAATTGATCCAATTAAAGTTACAATTCATTTTTCGCTCACTTGTCGATTCCATCTAAACATTCACTGGTTTTAGGATCAATGGGATCAATTAGGCATTCAATTCGACGAACAATTGAGATCAAAGACTAGAAGAGTGAGGGAGAAATGTGAAAAGGAGGTTACCTCTGAGCCCGATCTGTACGAATCTGCTGGAGATATCGTGAAGGAGATTGCAAAAATATCATTGATAATACCAGTCGGCTTATGCGCTCTCTCTCTCCCTTCTCTATTTTGGGTTTAATTCGGCAAAATTACTATTCCCCACCAGAAATAGACGGAAGTTCACTTCCATCGCTGCCTTCATCTGCGCGATTCCTTAGATCTGATTTCTCCGGTGTTGATGTCGCCGGATCTATCGAACGGAAAAGAGGTTTCATATCCCGGCAACGGAACCAATTGATGTTGCCAGGAATTTCCTCAAGCAGCAACACACCGTTGTAGTCCAAATTTGATATCTCCGGCTCCTTCTTCTCCGATCAATCTGCACACAATCAAACGTCAACTAAGCCGGGGGCGGCTCCGGCGTAAGCCCCTCCGGCGTGAGGATAAGAACCCTTTTCTCTTGACATAATAACAAAAACCTTTATAGAGAACATTGGGGATGGGAGAGAGATGAAGAGATGGAGCTTACAAAATTTCTCCGGCGAAACGAAGAAGCTACGACGGCACCGTCCGTTTCTTTCCCGATCGGCTTTGCTCGACTTCTCTCCGATGCTCGACTGCTCTCTCTCTCTCGTTCCCCTCTTCCTTTTTTTCCAGAATCTCCCCTTAACCTCATTAGTATTCTTTTTTATATAACCTTCCCTTTCCTTCTTGGGCTTTTGGGCCAAACAAACCTATGGACCATCATACTTGGGCCAAATCATTTTGCATGGTCACATCACTTACATTGAACCCCATTTTACTGCTATTTGCGCACCGCTTCATATATGTCGCATATGACTACGATCAATGTCTCGTCATCATTTCCTGCCGGATATCTCGCGTATTATTTATTCTACCATAAACATTATAACATACATCCCGCGACTTTATTATTTACATAACTTAGGCGGGATGGTCCTCCCGCCATCATCTCTTCTACTCGACATATGAACTAATCGGCGGGATGCTCATATCCCCATTCCTGCGGCTTTCCTCTTGGGCTTATCTCGAATTGGGCCTTTCATGACCATTTATCATTTTTGGGCTCACAAGCCCAAATTATTATTTTTTAGGCAGCATCAAGAATTTCATAAACATAATTAATCTTTCATAAACTTATGGTCAAAGTTCAACAAAAAAATCAAATAGGACAAACATTTTGAGACGGAGGGAGTATATTCTAAAATAAAAATTGTATTTTTAATTAAGAAAACGCTGTAGTAAATTTTTATATCATTTATTGATAAATCAAATACAATACTCCCTTCTGTGTCGGGTGAATGGAGACTTATTTCCTTTTTGGGTCGTCTCATGTGACTGGAAACTGTCCAAAATGAAAAGAATGTTGTGAGACGTGAGTGTAATAGTAAAATAGGAGAGAGAATGAGTGGAGGGAATAGTAAATTATAATGGTGTTGTGAGTATTAAAATAATGTAGGAGAGAGAATGAGTGGAGGGAATAGTGAAGATTCTTTCCTTTTTCTTAGTTATTGTGCCCAATTTTTTGGTGTCCATTGACCCGACACGGAGGGAGTATTTATTAGGGTCATTGCCCCATAAGTTTTTTTTTTTTTTAAATCTATGCTCAATAAGTTCCTTTTAAATGAATGTATCAATTTTTTGTCATTTTGGACGAAAATATCCCTCAAAGAATGTTGTATTATATTTTCAAAAAAAAAAAATTAATAAAAAAAAATTTTAATAAAAATTTTTTTTAATAAAAAAAATTTTAAATACAATTTTTTTTTAAAATAAAAAAATCAGAATGTTGTATTATATTTTCAGAATGTTGTATCATATTTTCAAAAAAAAAAATTAAAAAAAATCAGAATGTTGTATTATACTCAAAATGTTGTATTATATTTTCAGAATGTTGTATTATATTCAGAGTGTTGTATTATATTTTCAGAATGTTGTATTATATATTTTCAAAATGTTGTATTATATTTTTAAAAAAAATTAAAAGATTTAAAAAAAAACAATTTTTTTTTAAAAAAAAAATTAAAAAATAATCAAAATGTTGTAATATATTTTCAGAATGTTGTATTATATTTTCAGAATGTTGTGAGGGCAAAACTGGAAGTTCACTTGTAAAAAGAACTTCCTGATCATTTTAATACAATGAGAAATTTAGTGAAAAGTGATTTGTTCCAAAAAAAACTTATAGGGCAAATCCCCTATTTATTATGAGATGAAGAAAGTACGTTTTATTTACTTGTAAAATTATTTTCTTAAAAAAATATGTATTTGAGATGAGCTAAAAAAGAAAATATAAACTTATTATTATTATAAAGGCCAAAAACTTATAAAAACGCATTTTTTGTTAACTTAACAAAAAAAGTGTTTTAAAACACGGGGCGCTCATTCTCTCTCTCACTTTCTCTCACTAAACGCAAACACAGAGGAGCAATGGAGATCGTCTTCCTCCTCACTGGAGAACAACCCGAGCTCACCCAATCGTCTCCCTCATCCAATTCTCCCTCAAACCACGAACAGAGACCTCCCCCGTTAGTTCTCAAATCGCCTCCGCAATCAAGTAACAGTCGTCTTCTCCGATCCAAATTCATTCGCCGGTGATTTGAGTCCAACCTCCATCGCACATCACCGCTCCCTCTCAACAAATTCAAGACGCAAACACTCCCTCCAACTCCATCGTCTATCTCACCCGTTTCCTCTCCCAAATCCGATTCCAATCACCGGCGACCTCCCTACCAAAACCTCAACCTAATCCCTTACTTCACCTTGGCCAACCTCAACCTAATCCCTTACTTCACCGTCGGTTTCCATGGAAGGACCATCTCCATCTCCAGAGACTGTATCAATCATTAATTTGTTGATGGTGTATGATAGGGCAATTCAAATTTTCTTGGAACAGAGAGATCGATAAATTGGAATTTTGAGGATTGTTTGATTTTGAATGCCCAGTTTAATTGATTTCGAGTACCAGTCTATGTTTGTTCGAGTGCCGGTACATGTTAATTTGAGTACCAGTTTGAGAATTTGATGTATTGGTGGACTGGGTAATTAGATGCCAGTGTATGTGTTTTGGAGTGCCAGTCCATGTATTTTGGAGTGCCAGTTAGTGTATAATAGAGTGTCAGTAAGTGTGTAACTGAGTGTCAATGTATTTTTTGAATGCCGATTCTTGTAATTTTGAATGCCAGTTCATGTTTTTTTTGAATGCCAGTTCATGTTTTTTTGATTATCAGCAAAAATAATTATCAGTGTTTTTGAGTGCCAGTATATGCATTTTTGAGTGTCAGTAAATGTGTTTTCAAATGCCAGTCCATGTATTTTTGAATGCCAGTGCTTGTATTTTTGTGAGCCAGCAAAAATATTAGTGTAACAAAGTGCCAGTGTTAGTGTAACAGAGTGCCAGTGTGAAGAGTGCCAGTTCATGTATTAAAAAGTGCCCGTGTAAAAAAGTGTCAGTTTCATGTTTATAAAATGTCAGTATGAAATCACTGGTCATTTGTAATATTAACACTGGCATTTATCATGGTTGCCAGTAATTATAAAAATGTCACCGTTTCTTTTGAACACGGTTGCCAGTAATTACAAAATTGCCACCGTTTATTTTGAACAATACTTTGAAAAACACGTTTTTCCTTATCTTAGAAAAAAACTAGTTTTTTATAAGACCAACTTATTATAAAGACAGAGGAATAGTTAAACTCTAAATTATACTCCCTCCGTCCCACACCAAGGTTCCACCTTGGTGTGGACACGCTTTTTAAGAAAATTAATTAAAATGGGTAGAAAATTTGAGGAAAGAGAATGTAAAAGTTAAATGTGTGGTAGGGAATAGGAGAGAGAATGTAAAAGTTAAAAATATTTAATAGGAGAGAGAATGAGTGGGAGGAATAGTAAGTTAATATATGAAATGTGTGGTAGGGAATAGGAGAGAGAATGGTTTTTTTGTAAATATAAGGAGATGATAAGGGTATAAATAAATGGAAAACTTTCCATTTAAGGAAGAGAACCTTGAAGTGGGACGGACCAAAAAAAAAAGGTGGAACCTTGAAGTGGGACGGAGGGAGTAATTATTATATAATGTAAATGAGAACAAATCTCAAAACCTATAGCCAACGCCCATATCTCAAACTGTAGTCATATTATTTCTTATCGGATACTTCCTCCACCACCGTACCAAAATAATTTTTCTATTTTATTTTTTATCATTGAACAATAATTATTATGGGTTAATTTAGTTCTAAAACTTAAAACTTGTAATTAACTTGTAATTAACTTGTAATTGATACATCATCAACAATACTATTAATAACTAATTTTATATTTTCATTAGAATAATTAAATTAATATAAAATAATTGTTAAAAGTTCATTCATAATAATGATAAAAAATAGGGAAGATCATTTTGGAAAGGATGAAGTATAAAAACAAATTTAGTGGAGAAAAAAAAAAGAATTTTAGCCCAAAGATATAAGACATTGTTTTTTTTTTTTAATCAAGATATGAGTGGGGATGACAATTTTGAACCGAATCGTGGATATCCGAACTGAATCGAAGCGAAGTTGACGATTATTAACTGATTTGACTGGATATGAGGCGGGTAATGGAGAATAACCGAAATGAAAAAGTGGGGAACGATTTGGTTTTGATATTAGCATTACCCGCCCCATTACCTTAACCGAATGTTACCCGAACTGCTTATAGTTTTCTTATTATAATCTAATGAATATTTCCTTATGTTTGATGAATTGTGTCATACACAACTATTTAATTTTTTTTTGAGCTCTTATGAATTCTTATGAATGTGATTATATGAGTTTAAGTAGAAAAATTATCCTTTATCAAAGTTAATTTTTGATTTTTTTTTATCGCAAAGTGCTTTAAAATAAAATATTAGTTTGAATAATTTCCCGCGGGGATTCCTCGATTAACTGCTACCCGTAGAAAATGGGTATGGTATGAAAATTTGATTATCCGCTGGAGAATGGGGCGGTTATGGGACACAAAATTGAATTAAAAAATGAGAGTGGTACGATGTATAACTGCCCGAACTGCCTCCGTTGTCATTCCTAAATATGAGATACTGTTAGCGTTATGATTTTTATTGAAGCTCAAATGGGGCTTATAAGCTTAAAGCTTTAGTGGATCTGACCTAAAAGCCCAAATTCTGATCCTGAACTGGTAAGTGTTACCTGGTTCTAAGCCCTAAGTTCTTTGAACGGTCCTTACGTTTACGTATAGATCATGTAGGTTAAGTACTCCCTTCGTCTCCCGATTTAATGTTATTAGTTTGACTTGACACGGAGATTAAAAGAAAAATTTGAGTATGAAAACTGAAAAGTAAAATAGGAGAGAGAAAGTGGATAGAGAGTTTTTGTTGTGAGAATGACAAGTAGGTTCTATTGTACATTTTAGGTAATAAGCAACTAATAACCTTAAACCAGAGACAGATAAAAAGAAAAGTAAGAATCTTAATACATACGGTACGAAGAGAGTACTTTATTAAAATATCAAAAATGTTGTTTTTTAAGGTGTAATTTTTTTAACAAGAATGCCAGTGTCACACTGCCAACGTTTGAGTCTATTTGGATCTTCTCCTAAAAGCCCAAAACTACTCACATTTGAGCATTCAGTCATTTGGGCCACATATATGCGGATTAAATCAAAACTTTGGAGAAATACTCCATCCGTAAAAGTACTCCCTCCGTCCCCGACCAAGGGTCATCGGGGAGATTTCACGCTTCTTAAGATTTTTTTTTTAAAAATGAATAAAAGTTAAATATGGGATAGAGAATAGTAGTTAATGATTGGTTTTTTTGTAAATATGTTAACTTTATAAGAGTATAATGAATGATTTTTTTTTAATATGGGGTAGGGAATAGTAGTTAATGATTGATTTTTTTAATAGGAGAGAGAATGAGTGGGAGGAATAGTAAGTTAATGATTGATTTTTTTTTAAATACTCCCTCCGTCCCGGCCCAAGGTTCACACTTTTTTCAAATCACGCAAATTAAGGAAAATAGGTGGAAAGAAAAAATGTTGTGAGTGTAATTTGAAAATAGGAGAGAGAATGAATGGAGGAAATAGTAAATTTGAAAAGTGTTGCGAGTATAATAGTGAAATAGGAGAGAGAATTAGTGGGTGAAATAGTAAAAATTCTTTGCCATTTTAGGAAAGGTGAAGCGTTTAACGGGACACCCATTTTGGCAAAAAGTGAAGCTTGAAATGGGACGGAGGGAGTATGTTAACTTTATAAGTGTATAATGAATGATTTTTTTGTAAATATATGGAGATGATAAGGGTATAAATATATTCAAAAACTTGCCATTTATGAAAAGGAACTCTTGGTCTGGAACGGACCAAAAGGGAAAGTAGAACCCTTGGTTTGGTCTGGGACGGAGGGAGTAACTATTTTATGTTTATCCGCACCAAAATAAGTACTCCCTCCGTCCCAAAATGTTTGTCCCATTTGACTTTTTTGTTGAACTTTGACCACAAATTTATGAGAGATTAATCATGTTCATGAAATTCTAAAAATTGTTGTTGATAATATTATTAATGGTAAATCAATAGAAATTTTTAGAATTTCATGAACATAATTAATTTGTCATATATTTATGTTCAAAGTTCAACTAAAAAATCAAATGGAACAAACATTTTGGGTCGAAGTGAGTATTATATTTCTAAATTATGAAATAATATGGATGCAATTTTATCATGGTATAAGTCATTTACAGTTAAGTAAAACATATGCTTTATAATTTTTGTTTGATAATAGGAGAATGACTCATAATTCTAAAAAAAATTCATAATGCCTCATAAATTTCTTTTCATATTGTATTATTCTGTAATAATACTGCATAAAAGATAATGTATAATACTAAATACTCATATAATATAGAATTGATAATGACAAGTGGCGCCGGCGACCGGATTCCGACGACCGTTGACCGGATCCCGATGAGTTTCTGGTGATCGGCGACCGGATTTCGACGGGTTTCCGGTGACCGACAGCCGAATTTCGGCAACTGTTGGCCGTTGAGGATACTGTATCATAATTTTTAAATACTGCATATATAATGCAGTATAATACAATAATGTATAAGAACTTATTTGCGATATTTAAATTAATGAAAAATTTAAGAAAGTGATTTATTTCAAAAGTAACTTATGAGTAAAATTCCTTTGACAATAAGGGGAGTGAGTAATCTTGAATTAGAGAAAACAAGCAATTATTAAAAAAAAAAAAACAAAAGAAGCTTTTTTTCCAGAATAATGTAAATGTTCTATTGCTTGCATCTTCTCCTATTAACTCTCTCGATTTGAAGTGAATGTTCATTTTAGCTTTAGAATATCGTAAAAAAATGAATTTACAATATTTGCTAAAATCATTTTTTTATTTTATTTTATTTTTTGACCTCAAATATAAGCAAATCTCATCATTTTCAATATAAAGTGTATTGAATACAATTGTATTTAATACTCTTTTACAAAAAATACTCCTAATTAATTATTCATTTTAAAAGATAAATACACATTTATTACATATTTAATATACGAATATATTAGTAATTTTAACATGTTTTTGACATAAATTTTAAATATCTAAATTAATTTAACTACCTTTATAATAAGTGTGATTTTTTATTTTTTTTTCTTGTAATTGAGATGGGAGGGAGTATTTTGGTGAACACAAAATCTGGGGAGAAACGTGTTTCTCCGTCGCTTATGGAGAAACGGGGCTAAGTATGTCGCGCGACATACTTAGCCACAACAACTGGATATCGCTTTTCGAAAGCTTACGGATATCCGAAGTGTGAATATGGATATCCGAAGCTAACTTACGGATATCTAAAGCTTGAATATGGATATCCGAAGGCTTTGAAAATGATATCAGGAAATCAAATATTTTTAAATTATCCTTTCCAAAGCTTACGGATATCCATATCTATATCGATATCGAAGCTTTGGAAAAGATATCAGGAAAAATATTTGATTTCTGGATATCCTTTCAGAAACACGGATATCCATATTCAAGCTTCCGGATATCCGAAATTTGAAGATATCCAGCCCTCTAAGTATATCGCGCGACATACTTATCCCCGTTTCTCCAGACGCGACGGAGAAACGCGTTTCTCCCCGGACCGACTCTTTGGTGAATCTCGAGTGAAGTGTATTAATGTCTAAAGATGGGAGCCATTAAAATGGAAGAAAGGAGTATTAATGGACACATTGCTCCACGTATGAAATCTCACTCCGGTCACATGCAAACTCTTGCATTGCATCCGGGGAAAATACGTGTAGTTTTCGATCTTTTTTCTTATTTTTTGGCTTGGGATATTATAAAAAAAATTAAAAAATTATGATAGCTAATAACAAAGAATATAATATGATAAATTATACAGTATGTCGTTACACCATCTGCATCATCTTCCCTAAATCAAGCAAAGCAATGTGGTAGTAACTCTAATACATACTTTTCATGGGCAGACATAAGGCAAGCAACACGAGCACATTCAGTTACTTCTCAATATTTCAGTGCAAAAAATATTCTTTTATTTCAAATATTATATTAATAAAATTATTCTTATTTTTGAATAATAAATATTTATAGTTTAGTGATTAGGAGACCCTTTAGAAAGAAATGAATCACAAGTTCAAACCTTGTATACCACTTTTTTTTTTTTAATCTGTGCACCCACTTAATTTTATTCCCAAGTCCGTCACCGATAATCTCTCATTATTGTCAGAATTTTATTTTGATTTTGATAGTCAATAATTTTGATTAAATTATAAAATTTGTTAGTAATACTATTATTTCCAATACGAATATTTTTTTTAATTATTTATGAAAGTAATGAAATCATTATAAAAATTTTGTGTTCATTTTTAATATTTTTCTTGGTTGTACTAATAAAGATTTAGCACGTTGCAGGTGGGTCGTGATGGCCATAACTTTTTATGTAAAGAATGAATATGATTGGTTCATTATATTGCTCTTCAAACCATACCGTATTACCAACCTTCTTCCACTACGTGCCCATGCCACGTACGCATTCCTAATAAAATTTTCAATATTTTTATTTTTTAAGGAAAATTAAAATTTCAGTATTGGCTAGTTGGATATCTTAAAAGTAAAGCCTGAGTTTACGCTTTAAAATCAATAAAATGAATTGATGATAATTGTAGTGGACCATGATTTTTATATGTTATAGTCAAGGTTCGTCAATTTCCAATGTAAGGATAATATCTCTAACATGATAGCCTCCTTAATTAAAACAAAAAACCATTTTAACGAAATTTTATTTATAAAATTACAAATAAAACATACTCCCTCTGTCCGATTATAAACTACACATTTTTCTCATAGTATATGACTACAAACTAAACAAACACTTTATAAAACGTATTCCCTTTGTCCCATATATAATAGCTTACTCATTTATTATTGAGAACGAAAAATAAGGAATAATGTTATTAAAGTAGAAATTGTGAGTGGGTATGAGAGAGAATGAGTGGAGAGAATAGTAAATTTGAAAAGTGTTGTGAGTATGACAAGTGGGTCCCATGAATAAAGAAGTATTAAAAAATTTCATTTTTAGAAAAGTGTGACTTTAAAGTGGGACGCCAAAAATAGCAAAATGAGTAAGGTAATATGGGACGGAGGGAGTAAATATTTTATTATTTTTATATTAATGAGATTCACATGTCATAATAACAACAGTTCAATTATTATACTTATCCCATTTTCTTTTCTACATCATTTTTTATACTTATTTATAACACATAATAATCAACATTTTTTTTTTTAATTTTCATGCAAATATTAAATGTGTAATTTATAAAGGGACGGAGGAGGAAGAAGTAGTTTTGTAATTAAAGGGGACAAAACGGGTAAATTCTATATACAAGGCACCTTACATACAAGGCACCAATAATCCCCAAACTACCCTTCGTGTGTCATGCTCGAAAGGACGACACGAAGCCTTCATTTCGTGTACTTTTACACGACATAAACTAATTGGGTTAAATATTTGGTCGTATGAAATTATACGAAATTTAAATTTACTCTGTCATTAATTTCGTACACAACAACACGATATCATGTCCTAATATCGTGTATATCCATACGACATATCATAATGAAGGTGTTCTTCGATGATTTGCGACACGATGTTAATGATACGCATATGCTATGTTATATTATTGAATTGTGTTGTTAATTGAGCAAAATTTATACACTTATACATGACAAGGAACAAACGTCATATTGGATCATACAATATCATATAACCTATCACATTTAAGTGATACCACTTTATTTATTTGGAGGAAACTCATGTAGATGAAAAACACTTGAAATGTCATTTAGAATGTAGAAAAAAATTAAAAAAAATAAACGAGGTAGCCGTATACCATTTTTGGCAAGATCGGGACACATAAAACCCTAAAAACCACTAAGTAATGGCACATATTTGTAACTCAATCTCCATTTGGATTTTGAGGAAACTCATGTAGATGAAAAACACTTGAAATGTCATTTAGAATGTAGAAAAAAATTAAAAAAAAAAATAAACGAGGTAGCCGTATACCATTTTTGGCAAGATCGGGACACATAAAACCCTAAAAATCCTAAGTAATGGCACATATTTGTAACTCAATCCCCATTTGGATTTTGAGGAAACTCATGTAGATGAAAAACACTTTAAATTTCATTTAGAATGTAGAAAAAAATTTAAAAAAAATAAACGAGGTAGCCGTATACCATTTTTGGCAAGATCGGGACACATAAAACCCTAAAAACCCTAAGTAATGGCACATATTTGTAACTCAATCCCCATTTGGATTTTGAGGAAACTCATGTAGATGAAAAACACTTTAAATGTCATCTAGAATGTATAAAAAAATTAAAAAAATAAACAAGGTAGCCGTATACCATTTTTGGCAAGATCGGGACACATAAAACCACTAAAACCACTAAGTAATGGCACATATTTGTAACTCAATCACCATTTGGATTTTGAGGAAAGTCATGTAGATGAAAAACACTTTAAATGTCATTTAGAATGTAGAAAAAAATTAAAAAAAAAATAAACGAGGTAGCCGTATACCATTTTTGGCAAGATCGGGAGACATAAAACCCTAAAAACCCTAAATAATGGCACATATTTGTAACTCAATCTCCATTTGGATTTTGAGGAAAGTCATACTGATGAAAAACACTTTAAATGTCATTTAGAATGTAGAAAAAAATTAAAAATAAATAAATGAGGTAGCCGTATACCATTTTTGGCAAGATCGGGACACATAAAACCTTAAAAACCCTAAATAATGGCACATATTTGTAACTAAATCTCTATTTGGATTTTGAGGAAACTCATGTAGATGAAAAACACTTTAAATGTCATTTAGAATGTAGAAAAAAATTAAAAAAAAATAAACGAGGTAGCCGTATACCATTTTTGGCAAGATCGGGACACATAAAACCTAAAAACCCTAAATAATGGCACATATTTGTAACTCAATCTCCATTTGGATTTTGAGGAAACTCATGTAGATGAAAAACACTTTAAATGTCATCTAGAATGTATAAAAAATAAAAAAAAATAAACGAGGTAGCCGTATACCATTTTTTATTTTATTATATGGTGTGTCGTGTCTAAATACACGATATTTACTAAGGCATTTCGTATGAACAATACACGAAAGTAATCAGGGTGCATCTCGTGTATTGTTCATATGATATAATTACCAGAAACAAATACTATATCGTGTTTGTATACACGATATGTACCATAGTATCTCGGGTATATACACACGAGATACACCCTGAAGCCCTACATCAAACACGATATTCACGCGGACAACGGCCCAACAGAGAAACACCGTTCGTCGCCATGCACCCATGCAGTGACACCATTGTCCTAGTCTTAACACCCATAAATTTATACCCATTATTTTCATTAATTCTCATATCATCTAACACCATAGTATGGATTCTCCACAACATTCTCCAAGTTTTTATGATCATATTGATCTTGAGCTTGTGGAATATATTTTTGAAGAAGAAGGTTTGTCACCAAATTCTCCACATCAAAATCAAAATCCAAGCAGCAATGAAGCAAGTTTTTAAAGTTATATTTGGTGTTTTGATCAAAGTCGCAATAAAAATCCAATCTTGAAACGAAATTGTTTTTCAAGATTGGATTTTTAAATTCTGATATTACTCTATTTCGTGTTAGATTATACGAGTTTTATGCTATTTGTCGTGTTTTTATACACGAGTTATGGTGTATTACCTCGTATTGTATAACACGAGATAAATGGGTTTAGTCGGGTACATTTACACGAGATGTTCCAGGAACATCTCGTATAATGCTACACGAAATGTCATACAGCCTGTTGCTTATTGTGCAATTTTCTAATTGATGTTGTAGGGACCGGATGTCAGTGATCAATTCGATACATCCCTATTATTTTCAAATAGGGATGATCTTGTTAAACACGTACGGGATATCGCGGCCCGTCAAAATATAACCCTTTCTATAGGGGATTCGAGGAAGAAAAGTGGCAAGATCCTAGGCTACGCGAAGATTGTATGCCATTTTGGTGGCAAGTACAGGTCCGGAAAAACTAAAGATGTGAGGGTGACTAGCACGAAGAAGATTGGGTGCAATTTTGAAATCCGGGCCAAAGATAGGGGTGATGGGGTATGGGGTTACGTTGTGAAGCATGGTTCTCATAATCACGACTTTCCAACGTATCCCGATACCATCAGTAGCACTATATTGGGGGGAGCAACGTGATCCAAGCGCAAGTAACCTGATCATGCCATACAGAACTCGGATAGAAACATTCAACCGACTCTCAATTATGGCGAACGAAGCACGAATTGCAGAAAATAGGCCATAGTTTATGTGTATAGCGTATTGATTATTTTTTGTATGAAGTTTTGGAATATGTTTGGAATATGTTTGGAATATGTTTGGGATATGTTCATTTTGGTTTGTAAATATTGTTGGTATTTGTTTCAGTTTGTGTTTCAGGAGATGTTGCCCTCAGACTACCATCTCGTGTGCTTATACACGATATGTAATATATAACTCGTATATATATACACGACTTATTTCATTTTTGTCGTATGAACATTACACGAAATACACTAACTACCCAGTAATGTATCTCGTGTGTGTTTATACGAGATAAAAGAAAACATGTCTTGTGTATATATACGAGATGAGTAAAACCATCTCGTGTATAAGCACACGAGATGGTAGTCTGAGAGCAACATCTCCTGAAACACAAACCGAAACAAATACCAACAATATTTACAAACCAAAATGAACATATCCCAAACATATTCCAAAACATAAACAACCAAAATGAACATATCCCAAACATATTCCAAACATATTCCATAAACAAACATTGTATCCAAAATTTACATATCTCAAACATATTCCAAAAACAAACATTTTATCCAAAATTTACATATCTCAAACATATTCCAAAACAAACATTATCCAAAATTTACAAACAAACATAAACAACCAAAATTAACATAATCATGAAGCGTCTCCATATAGATCAATGGCCCGTCTAATCTTATCTTTCACATCCGCAGATAAAGCTGTCATCCGTGAGCGGATGACGAGTAGTATGCCTCGTGCCTCTGACAACCCTAGGCGGTGGTGGAACGTTAACTAGGGCATCATGATTCGGATTAGTAATCCGAACATGAGTCACAGCCGGGAGACCCATTTGCGCTATACGTGGAAGTAATGTGCTCGGATGCGCTCACGGACGGGCCCCATCTACGCAATGGATCGAAACCCCCAAGCCGTCCTCTAACCAATCCTCCCATACATCATCACGCCTCCATAGGACTTCTTGTACCCCTTTTGACCTGCTATCACCGAACAATTTTGGGGGAGCAAGATATGGGGTCTCTGGGGATTTTCTGCTGGATCCCAACCGGCGTGTAACACGGTCGAGCAAATACGCCTCCGTGATATCCTGGAAGCGTATAACCCCACGGAAGTATGAGGCCGGTAAAAGCGCCTGCAGGGTGGTGCCGTAGGGAGTCCAACAAACCTAAAAATGAATTTGTTAGACACCGTCAACGTAAATAATAATTTGTAAAACTTTAAATATAACTAACTCACCCTATCAACCGTCATCGTGTCTCGGTGGTATACCGAAACTTCAATGGGATGGGGCATATCCCTACCCGGTCGTATCGGTACGTACCCATCTACGAGCCCTCGGTGGCCTCCGTTCATAACGGGTCAATCTCTCTCCGGAAAACCGGAAAGTGCTCGTATATCCAGCACGCAAATGTATGAAATAAATAAGTTAACAATGCTATAACCATAAATGCATGTTGTAATTATTAAATGATTGTTAAATATTACCTCCAAAAGACTCAAACAACCGCCAATCTGCTTGCATCCGTATCTAGATGCCTTCCCCAACTCCCGGTATAGATATGCCAACCCACTGTCCCCCAGATAGAGCCCCCACTCTGTCAATATCCACGCACAATGAAAGGTAGTCGAGGGCATCTTATCCCGAGTCTTGTCCACGAACGGCGTGGAGCCCAGTGAGGAACATGATGTACGTAGCAGCGCGCTCATCGTCGCCATGTCGGAAGGGGACTCAAAGGAACGGCGGAGGCCATCTAAAGAGTAGGTCGTCCCCTTCCGACATGTCTCAAGGCGTGCCACGATACGGCTACGTCGGGCTCTGGATCCGCCTTCCTAACAGGGCCACCTGAAAAGCTGATGCCTACAAATTGAAAATGAAATAATTAATAAAATTGATAAAATTTATGTAATTTATAAAAAATAGACAACAAACAAGAATATACCTAGGATATGAGTGACGTCATGCATAGTGATCGTCATCTCACCCCACGGCATGTGAAAGGTATTAGTCTCGGGAGACCACCGTTCCACAAACGCCGTTAGGAGCGCCATGCTAGGCCAGCGAATGGTAGCATCATGTAGGAAATGGAGGCCGGTACCCTCAACACGAGCCCACCAAGTTCTATCATCCTCCCAGAAAGAAGCGTAGGAGAACCCGTTGATTCCAAACAAAAAATTATAATTAATACTCCCTCGTTTCAAGATTCGGATGACATTTCGTATGCCAATACCCGAAATGTTGGTGACATTTCGTATGTGTTCATACGAATGGTGACCAACATTTCGTGTATTGGCATACGAAATGTAAACTGATGAATCAGTTTACATTTCGTATACCAATACCCGAAATGTTGGTCACCATTCGTATGGACACATACGAAATGTCACCAACATTTCGTATGTTGGCATACGAAATGTCATCCGATTGTTGATAATGTTTTGCAAATGGCTATTTAATAAACAAATCATATATAAACTTACTTATCTATAATCTGCTGCCTCGTGTGGCGATTCAACACCGGCTCGCAAGTGGCGTTCTCCCATATCTTACGGGCTCGATGATGACCAAACCCGTACAACCACTGAACCTCCTCCGGCCGCCACCGGGTTACTCTTCACCGCCACCGGTCATCCTTAGACCACTTTCCCCTTTCGCCCCGTGCCTCCCGCCTCTTGCGAGGCCTCGCGGATACACTCTCCTCCGCCTCCTCCTCCTCCTCCTCCTCCTCATCATCATCACTAGATAAATGTGCCTCCCGCACGAGATGCATCCGGGACCGAGTACGTGAAGATGAATCCTCACTAGAATAACTACCCTCACTATCACTCTCCTCAACCACAAGCTCCTCAATCACGACATTCTTGTCGTGAATCTTTTTTGCTCCGTTTATCCGCCTTAGGCTGCATTTGCCCTCCTCGGCCTTCCTCTTTCTATTAGAGGCCGTCGCAGTTACGTCCCTACAAAAAATTAAATAAGAGACGGTTAATATTCAAGAACCGGTTGACATTTCGTGTGCCAATACCCGAAATGTTGGTGAAATTTCGTATATGTTCATACGAATGGTCACTGACATTTCGGGTATTGTATATGAAATGTAAACTGATGAATCAGTTTACATTTCGTATGCCAATACCCGAAATGTTGGTTACCATTCGTATGAACACATACGAAATGTCACCAACATTTCGGGTATTGGCATACGAAATGTAAACTGATGAATCAGTTTACATTTCGTATGCCAATACTCGAAATTTGTTATTGGGTTTCAAATTTAAAATCTAGGTTAAAAATAATTACTTTTGGAGCGGCGGAAGAAGTGACGGACTTTCCACCGGTTTTAGGGAGGTTTGTCTTCATGTTTTCCGGCGGTGGTGATGGCGGCGTTCGTCGAGTGAGAGAGAGAGAAGAGAGAGCGACGTTCGTTTGTTTTGAGAGAGAGAGAGAGAGAACAGCGCTATGAGAGAGAGAGAACAGCGCTATGAGAGAGAGAGAACAGTCCGTCGTTTGAAATGGGGGGAGGGAAGGGTTTTTTTTTTTTTTTTAAGTATATATATGAGAGTATTTTGGTCATTTTATACATGCCTTGTATATAGTACTACCCGACAAAACGTTAGGCACTAAAGGACCATGATACTAATGAAATCCTTCACCGACACATTCAGGAGTCCTCCTTTGTTAACTTCTGATTCACACTTTTTTCTTTCTCCTAGGGATTTCATTTGGACAGAAATTAAAGGGGACAAATATTAGGTTGGTAGGCTCATTTTTATTAGATTAAAATATATTAAATTTATTTTTTACTTAAAAATATATAACACTTATTATACAACGGAGGGAATATATATTCCACATGTCTCGTGTAAGATTTCACTTTTGTCATTTTGGGCATCACATATAAGATTTTTATACCTCACTTTCTATATTAACATTATTTACCTTACTTATATATTTTTTTAATTCTTGTATAAAATTTATTTATGAAATCTTATATGCTTCAAGGAATATTAATTATAAGAGAACATCATTTAATTGAGGGTGTGGACCTAAGTTCGGCTCATGGTTGACCCACAGTTGGTAACACCAAAGTCCACACAGAAAATCATAATTGTATTTGTTTCTTTATTCCAAGAATTGTAATTGTAAAACAATTTTATACTCCCTTCGTCCTTGGTCCTTGAAAGATTGTCCCATTTGTTATTTTGATTTGTCCCAAAAAGTATGTCCCATTTCTAAACTTAGGCATGAATATTAGTGCAAATCTACTAAGGTACAAGAAGGTAAAACTCTTTCTTAATAATTGTAAAATGTACAACAGGACAATCTTTTAGGGACGGAGGGAGTATTTTGTTAAAATAATGTTTGGTACTATTCTACTAGGACCTAATGCTTTCTAAGTCAATACCAAGTGGTGCTATACTCAATTAGAGTGCTTTTATTTCTTTGAAAAAATAGAATAAAAATAAAATACATGCATTAGATCTTATAAAGAATGAATAAAGTCAACTTTTATGATTTGAAATTATTGGATAGGAATTGGAGATTTTTAATATATCAAGTATATAGACCATGATTATTAGTGGTGAACCAAAATTGGTTCATCCTTTATAATTTGATGAACCAATTTTGATTCATGCCAATTAGTGGTGGCTAAATATTTGTTCATGGCCATGAACGAATTCGTAAACGAAAATTGGTTTGAGCTATATGTGTATTTTGTAGTTTTGACATTTTTGAAATTATATTATTGAAATAAAAATATTTAAAATGTTTATAATTTCTTTTTCTCTATAAATAGAGTCTAGTTTTATAATATTTGACATAATTTATATATTTTAATATTAAAAAATGATTCTAATGTTTTATTATTGTATATATTTGATAAAATAGGAGCTTTATTATAATACAATAGACCTAAAAAATGTTAAAAATATATGATAATATTTAATTTTTAATAAATTTGGTTAAATTTACTTGAGTCAAAGTAAAATAATTTACTTGGCAAAGGGTATAAATTAATGTTGACTTAGAATAAATCTTCATTTCACATTGGTCTTTGGTGAAGCAGGCAAGACTACACTATCAAACTCAAATAAATAATTACAATAGAATTATAGAAAGTCATTGGTGGGAAAGCATGGCCTTGTCAATATGATGTTTAGGTAAAACGTATTTACCTGACTTTTTTTTTTTTTATTATTTTACTTTGAGATTATTATTTTTTTACTCATAATTTTTTTTTTTACATTTCAAAATATTACTCCTTCCGTCACAAAATAAATGTCAAAAAAGTAATTTAAGTTTGTTCTTCATAAAAAAAATTGAATATTTTTTTAATATTCATTTTGAAATGGAGATGAAGTATTCCTTTTTTGTTCCATCGTCAAATAAATAACATGTTTGTAAGAGAAAGGTATAATGTAATTTTACAGGGATATAAAACTAAACGCCTCTTGGATGAGCGGTATTCGAGTATGGGAGTGTGTTCAAGAGGCCTTTAATTAGTAAAACTAAAGGCTTCTTGGCCGAGCGATATTCGAGTATGGAAGTGTGTTCAAGAGGCCTTTAATTAGTGAAGGTCCTAAATTAAATTCGACTTCTCTCTAAAATCTCTAAAAGTAAAGTGGAAAATATGTGTTACATATTAAAACATATGTTAGACACTATAACACACAACTAGTTTATTATATTATATAACTCATGTTAATATTATTTTAAATATTTTAGAAGTGGATAATATGAGGGGCCATTTGGTAGAGTAATAATTAGAAATAAATGAAATATGAAGTTGGAGTAGTGTAGTGTAGATGATTCACTTAAAAGTAAAATTGCTTGCCAAGAAAATTGATTGCTTTCATGAATTCCTTTCTGTAATAGACACTTGTACTTGGATTTTTTTTTTTAAATATTCCATTTTAAATCCATATTTACCTAAATGACTCAAGGGAAAATTTATGTACCAAAATGACCACATTTTGAGAAATCGGCATTGGTAGTACCGTTTTTGGCTTAAAGTCGGCACTACCAATGCCGATTTTGGTCAGTCAAAAGTCAGCGAGGAAGGCTTAGGCTTAGGATTAATTAATGCTGTTTTGGATTAAGAGAAGTCGGTACTGCCAATACCGACTTCAACTAGGTTATAGTGAAGTCGGCATTGGCAATGCCGATTTCAACCCAACATAAATCCCCTCACAAACCTCTTCTTTCTCATTCTTTCCTAACCATTTCTCCGTCCATTTCAATTTCGTGAGCTCAACATTCTTCAATATTTTGTGAATTAAGCATTATTCAAGGTACATTTTATTCTTTTTATATATTTTGACTGCCGAATGAATTGATATATTTTGATTTGTATAATGTGATTTTGTTGCTTTTTTATATATTTTGATTGTTGAATTAATTTGTTTAGGGAAAAATATGAGTGGACTTCCACTTATTTTCATGTGCTACCGGGGAGGAGATGATGAAAACCCGTTTGGAGATAGTAATCTTGAACAGGGCCGAAATTTCCCTTAGGGCAAAAACTCGTTGGAGTTACAAAAAATTGATTAGGAAGTTATATAAGAAAATTGATATAGATCCAAGGGATATTAAATTGAAAGTTATTTGTAGATATCCTCATATTATGGGCAATGGGTTTGCAAATTACATTCCGCTTGAAGTCGAAAATGATATGTGTGTGAAAGTCATGTTTGATGTTTCTGCCGATTAGGTGGGATTGGTAGCTTTTGCGGTTGTATATTATCATGGATTTTATACTTGATAATACTGTGCGTTCTGATGAGGTTGAAACACGTGAGGAGCCGATACAAAATGATAACTACCTTGAGAGAGATGCTTTTGGTTTTGAAACACATTGGGAAGAGGAAAGGGAAGTGGAACCGGAAGTGGAAGCGAAGTGGAAGTGAAAGGGGAAGCGGAAGAGGTAGAGGAACGTGAAAACGATGATGATTCAGATTATGAAAGTCATATCCTCGCAAAGCAAGTTCTGATGCCGATTCCTCCGATATGAAGATTGTTCGAGTGCAACTCGATAACGAGAATGAGGGTGATGATGGGGAAGGTGGTGATGTAGGAGCACGTATGATTACTTTTCAAGGTGAACCGCAAAATCAAATGTATGGGAGAGGAGACTATCAATTTTACCGTGATATTGGTGAAGGGTCGAGAATTATGATAATATCAATACAAGTTTGCCGAATGGAATGCGGAGAAGGATGGAATCGCTAAAGGTATTCGCTTCTCGGACAAGATTGATGTGCGGCACTGTATAAAGAAGTATCATATTAAGAAGAATCCGAGGTTCAAGGTGAGAAAGAGCACACCGCAAAAGTGGACTATTGAGTGTTTGGTGAAACAGCTTCCCCGCAATTTCTATGTCAATGTGAGTCCAAGAAGGGTGGGTACCGGGAAGTAACTAAGTACAAGGGTCCACATTCTTGCTTGGCTTCGTATGTTAGCGGCGATCATCCTAATTTAGATGCTAAGTTTATAGGACGAGAAGTTTTTGATCTTGTCAAGGCCGATCCAGAGTACAAGATTAAGCTTATCATGATAAATATAAAATCACTCACGGTAAGGATGTTTCATATCGGAAGGCATGGTGTGGTAAACAAAAAGCCATCGCTCAAGCATATGGGGACTGGAAGAATCTTATAGAAAGTTGCCACGTTTGTTAGCAGCTATTCAAAAGTGGAACCCTTCAACCATTGTGGAGTTTTCTAATCGTCCCCGAAGCCGGTCCTCCAGGTTCGTTTTGACCGTGTGTTACGGGCATTTGGCCCTTGTTTGGAAGCATTCTCTCATTTGTCGTCCTCGTCATTTCGTTGATGGCACATTCTTGCATGGAAGATATAAAGGGGTAATACTTATTGCTATGGGTGTCGATGCGAATGATAGTTTACTTCCACTTGCTTTTGCTCTTGTTGAAAAAGAAGACCATGAAAACTGGTCTTGGTTCTTACATCTTCTTTGCAGACATGTTATTAGGGCTCGTGAAGTTTGTTTGATATCTGATCGCCACAATGGGATCCTTGCCACTATTGGAGAAAATGGTTGGCCACGAACTGTTGTGCACTGTGTGGTGCATGTTGCATTTACGAGCTAATTTCCTTTACACTCATAAGGGGGTTGGCTTAAAAGATCTTTTTGGCGTCTTTGTTAGCGCCACCCAGACCGAAAGATGAAAATTACTTGGCTCGATTCGTATAATCAATCGCGAGGCGCTAAATGGTTTGAGTTGTTAGATGCTAAAAAGTGGTCAATGGCGCATGATGGTGGATATAGGTACGGCATTAAGACTACCAATTTGTCTGAGGTTTTTAATGGTGTGATGAAAGGAGCACGAGGGATGCCTATTTCGGGTATTGTTGAGATGGCCTTCTATAGGTGTGTGGAATACTTTCAAAATAGACTCTCGATATCAATAAGGGCTTTAGGGGGGTATCCTGGTAACCCCAATATAAATGCTAGACTGCTATTCAGCCAAAGGGTCCAACAAAAATATGATTTCAACTTGAAGAAGGCCGGCTATCATAGTGTTAGGAGGTTTAACAATACTCCAGTAGGTGTTTATCAAGTTACAACTGGGCGACGCGGTGAAAGGGGTGGAAGGATTCAAGTGGTGGAATTGGGTCCTCGAGCATGCACTTGTGGTAAATGGGTGCAATATCATTACCCTTGTTCGCATGCTCTTGCCTGCTTCAAAGCCCAACATATTGATGGTTTGAATTTTGTTGATCCCTTTTACAGTCTTGAGGCGTAAAATATTATGTGATTTTAAAATGAATTTATTTTAAAATACCTGCAACCATATGGCAGTAATGCATCCTGAAGAATGACATCTCCACGTGTCCTTACGGGTCGTAGACACAACAACCGTTCCCAAGCCCAAAGCTAAAAAAAACATAAAGAAAAATATTTAGTGTCACGTACAAAACATATTTTCTTCAATAGAATAATATAAGCAAATATAATTGACATACCTGCACAATTGTTAAGAATCCACCACAACATTTCGCATCGGGCTTTGTCGCCACACACAACTCCCGATATAAAAACGCTAACGTAGCACTACCCCAACTGTAGTTCCCAATCGCGTCAACGTTCCTAGCGCAGGGAGGTACATCGGTTTCACCAAGATATTACTCGTGTCCGCATCAATAATGACCCTATGGATATCAAAATATAGGCCCGAGTATACCGATTAATCAATTCGGCATGCGCATTTGCGGGGAAGATCCTCCCACCGAGCCGGGTTGGTCTATAATCCACTTAATAGACAATCTACCACCCTTCAAGTCTCGATTCAAGTGGTCGAATCCCAAGTAACTCCGACATAATTGGCACCATTCCAACCTATGCATATTGGTTCGGCTATGAATCACAGTGCTCCCCGTCTATAGGAAGGCCACATAAAAGCCAACATCCCGAAGGGTGATGGTCATCTCCCCAGCCCAGCGAAATGGAATGTGCGTCTCTCGGACGCCATCTCTCAACTAAAGCCGCTATCAAATGCCGGTCATATTTGAAATGACCTAACTTATAAACACCGTAGAATCCTACTTCTAAAAGTTTGCTCTGTATCCTAACATCCAAGTTTGTAGGAAGTTCGGACCGCGCCTAAATCTAATAGTCTCAACTTCCGTCTAGCCCAAATAAATTTTGAACGGTGTTTATCTTGTAATCTTAATACGGAGGGGTCTAGCGGCCCTGGATCAACAAATGCTTGGGTTTGGTCCATCCGAAACAAACAACAAAACTATTAAACTAAAATTCGGTGAAAAAAAGGTGGCAGTTAAATATTTAACCGAAAAAGGACAATTTTCCGACGGTTTAGTTAAGTTTTTAACGAGAAGATGGCATTTTTTGATAAAAAGACACAACTGTTAATTATTAAACTATAATTCAAGAAAAGCCCATTCTCGTTAAATATTTAACCGAACAACGAAAAACTCGTTAAATTTTTGACAATACGCTTAAGTTTCTGACATAAACTTAACATTTTCGTTAAATTTCTAACAAAATTCGAATAAATTAAAAATCAAGTTTAATTAAATCTTAATAAATAACCTAACATGTATGTAGGAAACTCAACAAAAATTAACACAAATTATAGAAATAAATATAATTAAAACGCAAATTATAGAAATAAAAATCAATAAAATACTAACCTTATATTTTAAAAACGTGAGTATGAATAACGTTTTTAGGATTTTGAATGTTATTCTTGGTTGGCTTGATGAGATCTTGGTTGGTGTCAATGGCTATGGCTGAGAGATAGAGAGAAGATGAGACTGAGAAGAGAAGATGGGAATGAAGGGATGAAGGGAAGGGGAAGGGGATCTGCACGCATGGGATTCTTTAAAGCAGAAGTCGGCACTACCAATACCGACTTCACCCCACTTTTTCAGAAAACGGCATTGGTAATGCCGACTTCACTGTAACCCTAAATGAAGTCGGTATTATCAATGCCGACTTTACTTAAAATTAAAAACTTCGTAATTAAGGTAATTTAACCTCCCATTTAATCCTCCCAATTAATCCTCCTCCAATGGTTGACTTTTGACTGACCAAAATCGGCATTGGTAGTGCCGACTTTAAGCCAAAAACGGTACTACCAATGCCGATTTCTCAAAATGTGGTCATTTTGGTACATAAATTTTCCCTTGAGTCATTTAGGTAAATATGGATTTAAAATGGAATATTTAAAAAAAAAAATCCTTGTACTTGTATTGTTGTATATAGGTAACAACTTATTGCAAGGAAACATGTCTTCTGTGAACTCAAAAACCAGCTAACCAGCTTTTCCCTTATTGAGATTGAGATGGACATTAATAAATAAAAGCTTGTGGGGAAATAATAATACAACAACGACGACATATTTCATGATAAAAATTGCGTTAAAATTGAATAAACTGACTGTTATTTAATAACAAACAAGCGCAGACAGTTTAGTTAGTCATTTTGATTTATTCTATCATATTCCCTCAAAAAATAGTTAACATTTTAACTATATAGGGGGAATGATGAAAAATAATAATAAATAAATAAATGAATGAAAAGAGTTAAATCTGGTGAATGGTAATGACATTTACCAACTATGGGAACTTGTTATGCATTTACATGTGGTGGACCATCTAGAACACCGGTGGACCATCTAGAACACCATAGCTATTTATTCAACTGCATAATCCTGTGACTTGATCAAAAGCAACTAACCATCTGAATTTCAATTCTTCTTCCACAATAAACAAAAAAAAAGAAAAAAGAAAGTAAAATACTTCAATTTTTTATCTCATAACAAATAATAAATGTTGCAAATGATTTAACAAACTTTAATAAAATATATTTTACTTATTAATATATTATTCTTATCATAGTATAATTGCACTAAGACTATTTAATATTTGAAATATGATATTTATTTAAGAATGGACCAAAGATAAAAGTGTGAATATATGAGTCGAGATCTCCTGCACCACGTTCTGTATCACACTATGTAGCATAATTTATCCAATTGTTTGAATGACATCATGATGTCAGCTATAATAATTATGATACTTGGTTGATTCACCACACGTCGGCTTAGGCTTTCGATGAGGTTCAACCGATGGTACAGACCACCGAGAGAATTATTTCATAAAATGAATTTTTTCGACACTTATTTATCGGCGCTTCTATAAGTGTCATAATTTGTGACACTTTGAAGAAAATGTCGCTAATTTCCGACATTCTTAAAAGTGCCCCTATTTCTGACATTTTCTAAAAATGTAGCTAATTTCAGACACTTTTAATTAAGTGGTGTTGAATTTTCGGCACTTTTTAATAAATTTTGCTAAATTCCGGCACTTTTATATGTGTTGCCGTTTTTCGGCAATTTTAAATTAAGTGCCGCTAATTTCCTTTAATTTTCGGCACTTTTAATTAGTGTCACAATTTTATGACACTTTTTATTAAGAGCCTATTAAGTGTCGCTAATTTGCGGTATTTTTTTTGTAAACTGTCGCCAATAACAAGAGATTTGTTTTTAAAAAATCATTTAATTTTGAAATTTAATCATATTTTTCATGTAGCGTATCATAATTTTTTAATTATTTTAGATTTATATGAATATGATCATACAAAAATCCAATGATATAAGATTTCGTATTATAATGAAATATGTGACTCAATATTAAAATTAAATTATGATTTAGCATAGTGGTGGAAGACTTGTTTCATATGCAAAATGTTATATTCGATATTTTCTTGACAAAGCAACCATAAGGAAACTCAAGTTCAGAGAACTCAAGCTCAGTGGCTGAGCTAGGTTCATGGTAAAAGTCTATTTTTTATTTTTTAAGTCCAATTTTTATTTTAGTAAATCTTATTATAAATTATAATATTGAATGTTTTATAGAGAATAGTTTACAATCATCAAAATTTCACTTACAAACACAAATAAAGAAATACAATTTAAAAAAATATTAATATATTTTAGATTAACCTTTTATTTAGGGTTTGATCGTATCAGATCAAATTTCGAACGGATCGGTAGAGTTCGGATCGGATTACGGGCGAATTGACATCATGATCCAAACTCAATCGTATTTTAAAAATTGCAAATCAAATCCTAATTTTTTCGGATCGGATCTCATTCAATTCGGATCGAATTCGTGTCAAATTGCCATCCCTAACCCTCATTAAGTAAAATAAAAATAAAAATTTATTAGTGCAAGTATTTTTAAATTTAGTTATTTAAGTGCAATATATATAAACTTTTCCCCATTTTTACAAGAAAAAAAATGCACTAGAATCTCTTTTTTGCTCCCATTTAGTTGGATCAACTCCCATGCACTAATTATTATGATGTCATTAATTTGTATTTGTTGCTAATAATTCAACACAATATGCAAAATTTAACCAATGCAGTTCAACCTAGCTAATGTGTCCACAACATGGTAAACAAGAAAAAGAGACATTGGATCAATCAATGTAATACTGCTGTCTACATCTGTCCATTTCCTCTATTGAGAATCACACAATCCTACTTGTAAAATTAAAGAGTTGATATCAACGTGTCCATCAAAAAATTGGATCCAACTAACACATCTTTATCTATTTTCTTTTATGATGTAATGATCTGGTTCTTGTTGTATGACATCTGATTGTATAAATAATATCGATATCAAATTTTAATTGTCTTTTTTTTCAGACAATAAAGATCATCGATGTAATTATGAACAATTTATCACTCTCAAATATAACAAATGTTAAACAGTTAGATAGCTAGCTGCAAATATCAATTCACTTTTTTTTTTCATGTGTGTTTAGTCAAAATGTTAAATCAGTTATCCTAATAATTGGCTACAAAAACAAAAAATACTTTTTAGCTTTTGCTTTTTTTTTTTTTTGATACCTGCGGTTCATTTCTTGAGTTAGCCGATGACCACTAGCTCCCTAGTGTCACAGAGGAGTTTTTACTTTTTAATAGCAGTAAGAGTGGATAAGTGAAAGAAAAAAGTGGGTTTCTTTTCTTCCCTTCATACAAGAAACTAGGGGTCATTTTAGTCCTTACAATGCTAATGTTAGTCCTTTGTTTGTTTGTTTGGACCGAAAATATTTGACACGTGTTTATCCCCATGTCTCGTGCTTCTCTATTCATTAATTCCTAGCTATACCACCACCGTCTTTCATCACAAATCTCTCCATATTCTAACTTCAAACTAAACCGGCCCACGCCGACAGCCCCTCCCTCCGCCTGATGTTTCTCTCCCTTTCCTCTCTTCTGCTTCTATCTCTCTCTCTCTCCTTGCGGTTTCCGCTTCCCTTAGTTGACAAAGCCCGCATGGTTTATTTCGATTCGATATTAAATCGCGGTTTGAACCGAACCATTTACCCCTTACAAAAAAATATATATAGTGAAATAGTACGGTGGTGAGTATGAAAAGTGAGATAGAAGATAAAAAGTGAGGTAGAAAATAGTAAGCGAATAAATGACTTACGTATGACAAATGGGACCTACTAATAAACAAAACAAGTATTATAAACTTTCCTTTTTATTTTTATTATGCTTATACATTTTGTAATTGAACACCAAAATAATTTTTTTGTCTCTTTTGTAATGAGACGAATGGAGTATATACTTTATCACAATATTTTGGGGGAAACTAGTTTCTTCCTAAGTTATAAAAAGTCCTGTTTTTTTAAACTGCTCTTATATTCGTCAAATATTTGCAAGTTGAAAAAAATTGGACTTTTTATAATTTATGGAGAAACTGATTTCTCCCAAAACTTACTCATACTTTATACATACTTACTGTGTTGGACCATAATTATTTTTCAGTGGGTATAAAAAAATTCGATTTTGAAGCATTATTTATCATTTTTTCAATGATTGATAGTATATAATGCATAAAGAAAAATACTACAATAAATTTTAAATAATTTACCCTTATTTATGTAAATGGAATATACACTAGCTTTATAATCCCCTTTTATTTTTAATTTTTTAAATCTCCTTTAAAAAAGAGTAAGTTTTGGGAGAGATCAGTTTCTCCATAAATTATAAAAAGTCCAATTTTTTTCAACTTGCAAATATTTGACGAATATAAGATCAGTTTAAAAAAGCAGAACTTTTTATAACTTAGGGAGAAACTAGTTTCCCCCAAAATATTGTGTTTAAAAAATTCAGACTTCGCCACTAATATTAACAAGAATACTGATTCGGATGCACTGCAATGTATTACATTGTGTGCAAGGCACGTGTTACCGTAATGCATTTTTTATATGCAATATATGTACACGATCAATTTAAATATGGTATACGCAAAGATTTAAACTCATTATAACAGTAAAAATCTTTTGTAACGATAAATTACGATTTGATATCCGCCCACGATTAAAATAATGAAATTCTCAATATCATCTAGTCCCTCCGTCCCATAAAACATTACCCCTTTTACTATTTTGGGCGTCCCACTTTAAAGTCCTACTTTTCTAAAAAGGAAATTTTTTAATACTTCTTTATTCATGGGACCCACTTGTCATACTCACAAAACTTTTTAAATTTACTATTCTCTCCACTCATTCTCTCTTCTCCCACTCACAATACCTACTTTAATAACATTATTTCTTATTTTTCGTTCTCAACAGTAAAAGTAAAGGAGTAAAGTGGAGGGAGTACATATATTGAGAAAATATAAGTGCATCAAAATCATGATATTTAAGATAATAAATTAATAATATTATTATTTAGAAAAGTTATTTTATGCTAGTGAATGTAGATAAACAGCTTAGCTTTCAGCTAATCAATTCCTTTCAACAAAACAACAAGTCATCGTCTAAAAAAGGAAGCCTACTTTCGTAATTTACCCCATTCTGTCGGTCTCTAACTCGGGTTAAATAAATAAACTAGAGGGTCAGGTTAAGAAGCTTACGTCTAGTGTTAGTTAATGGGTCCCACTCGTGAGTGAGCTGAAAGAGAGGAATGCGAGCGTCGGTGGCTCGCCGTAGAGTTAATTTTAGAAAGAGAAACGGATATATCTAGAGAGAGAAAAACAAATATAGATATCGATTTTTATACGGGATTTGTTTTATTCTCCTTCCTTATAAAAACAAATGTTACAAAAGGGCCCTTCACATTCATTTAATTGTATATACATACCTTATACTTTTACATGGGTGATTTTAGTGATGGAAATAAATGTTCTAGAGTCTTGACATGTACTCCATCTGTCAAACGAATGTCTAAAATTGCACTTGAAAATGAATGTTCAAAATTATTTTTGATTAAGAGCGTTTTCGAATATTCATTTTTTAACGAAGGTAGCACCTTTATTATTATGTGGGTGATTTAAATGATGGAAATGTTCTTGAATTTTGACTTATAAATTTCAATTAATAAAAGTCAATACATATAAATAAACAATAATCCCCCAATCTCATAAAGATAATCTTATTCGATAGATTTAATTTTCAATAATTGATAGTTATTTGCTTGTATCTTTTTAAAACCGGAATATTATTCATTTTTTTTTGATAAAAATAATTAGCTATATTTTTCATAAACTAAATAAGAAATGAGATTATATTGTTGGAAAATAATTACAAATATACTCCTTCCTTTCATAATAATCTTCCCACTTTTTTTGTTGTCACTATGAAGATACTTTAATCAATAAATTTAGATTAATTTTATTATCCTAATAAAAATTTAAAACTTATAATTAATACATCATTATAAATACTATTAATTTTTTTTACATATTCATTAGAATGATTAAATTAGTCTAAAATTATTTTTTAAAATACCTTTGCATTAACAATAAAAAAAGTAAAAAGCTTATTTATTTCGAGACAGAGAAAGTAAGTATGTCCATTGCTGAGAATTACTAGTATATGCTAAAGTAAATGAAATTATATAAACAATATAACCAAAACTAATGCATTCAATAATGGCTTATTATAGATTTATGTAACTATAAAGATAAAAATAGTTGACTACAAAAGTCTTTGGTTTACTTTGTAAGATTTATGCAATTTTTTTTTAAAAGAAAGAAAGAAAATAAAGAGCCAAATATTTTCAACCCCTAGTAGCATATCCTACTACATATAGTTTGTATTAGAAATAAAAAAAGATTGAAATAGATTTATTACTATACTCCATAAATCTGGATATATTACTTTTAGCCATTAAAGGAGTCATATTTTGTAAGCTAAATATTTCGAGTCAATATTTTCTCTAAACACATATAATAAGCTTTAGAATCCAAATGTTATCTTTGTAATTTTTGAGCAATGAAGCATAAAGAATTATATATCAAAGTTCACTACAAAAATGTAAAATATTTTGGAGTAGGTCTAGGGAGAAACGCGTTTCTCCATAAGTTATGGAGAAACGGGTTTCTGGATATCCAGAAGCTTTGGAATTGATATTCAGAAGCTTTGGAACGGATATCCAGAAAAAAGATTTGAGACCAAATTCAAAGCCAAGACCAAATTTCTGATTCTGGATATCACTTTCACAAGATTCTGGATATCCAGAACATTGAATATGGATATCCAGAAGCCTTAAAACTTATATCCAGAAGCCAATTCTAAATTTCTGGATATCACTTACAAAGGTTCTGGATATCCTTTCAAAGGGTTCTGGATATCCAGAACCTTTGAGACTGATATCCAGAAGTAACCATGGGCCAAGGTCATGACCAATACAAAATTTCTGGATATCCTTTCAAAAGGTTCTGGATATCCTTTCAAAGGGTCTCTGGATATCCAGAACCTTTGAGACTGATATCCAGAAGTAATCATGGAACAAGGTCATGGCCAATACAAAAAGTTTCTGAATATCCTTTCAAAAGGTTCTGGATACCCGTAACCCGTTTCTCCATAACTCATGGAGAAACGCGTTTCTCCTTAGATTTTACGAATATTTTGTATTGTTCTCGCAAGGTAAAATATTTTTACACGTTTGAAAATTTTACATTTTTATGCGTACTACCAAATATTTTGCGTTACATTCAGCGATAATGGAGAACTTAAGAAGATATTTTTTGAACAATTTCAATTATGAAAATAAAGATCAAAATTAAATATTTGAGCCGAATAATACTAAATCGAAAAAAATACCCTCTAATATGAGATGATTCAAGGGTAATATCTACAACTAAGAAGAAACCAAGGGATACTTTTTGAACAACCGAAAAACTAAGGGTAAGAAAAGAAATTACAAAAATACATAGTACTATTAAAAGAAAAAAAAAATACAGAGAGAGAGAGAGAGAGAGAAAGGCGTAGATTCGTATATAAGCCATGGATGGCAAATCCAAAACAAAAGCCTCTCAATTTGAGAGTTAGAGAGAGACAGTAAGGGGAAATATAGAACTTTTTTAGAGAGAGAAAGTTGTAGAGAGAGAGAGAAAGTTGGAGAGAGAGAGAGAGAGGCTCTCGCCATTTTCACACACACCGAGAGAGGGAAAAAAGAGAGAGCCGTGGCAAAAATGGTGGTGGATTCAAGCGATTATGTTTCCATTGATATGGAAACTATTCCTCTAAGCCCCAAGGTATTTTTATACTACTTACATTTTGCATAATTTTATGTATTCTTCAAGCTACATTTCATGATTTTGTGGAGTTTTTTTGGTGGAATTAAATTGTATTGTTCTTGTATGAGGCTAGTATTGATGATTAATTGAGGCACATTTATGCATATCAGCGAATTATTTACATTTCATTGGTGATTTTTATTGCTTTTTTTTTTTTTTTTTTTTTTTTGGATTTTTGATATAATTTACTTTTTTGTAGTTTTTAATTGGTTTAATTTATAAACATTTTCTCATTCTGTGTGTGTGTGTGTTAATGTTGTTATATGTTTGATGGATTGGTCTGAGAAGGTTGTGGAATTGATTGATTGTGAGAATGATTTTTTTAATCTATTTGAATATAAAAGATAATTAACTTCAAATTCTCAGTTCAATTATGAAAGCTTTTATTAGAGACTGAGTGTACTTGAAGGTTTTAATTCTACTCAAGTGATTTGCCTTTTCTCATGTGTAAGGTTGTTATAAGAGATTCAATGAATTCTACTTTTATGGGATGGTTGAGCCTTTAATAATTATGAGTCCTCTGTATAGCATTTTAGTTTCTTGTTTTAGGATTTTTTTTTTTGATTTTTTCTGCTTTGTTTATAATAATAATAACAATTATTAATATTATTATGTTAAAATGTTGGAAATTTGACCCGAAAGTTCCTTTTGGGATAAATTTTTTCTCCTCAGTTTCCTCGTTAAATTGACATGACCCGAAAGTTGTTATGCAATTGCAATATTATTATATTCACTTCTATGTGAATATAATACTGCATCTACAAGACAATATATTGGAGGAACTTCTCGGGCATTATGATATTTTTTTAGAACTTCCCGAACAATTTCCCTAAAATGTTCAATTCTTTTCATATATGTATATGTATAAACAATATATGTGTTTGTAAGAGAAAAGCTTTAAGCTGCAAATATCTTCTTGATTATGAAATTGCTTTTTTTAGAAGATTAACTTTATAAATTTAGTTGTTTCAAACATATTGGTATCAGGTTGTACAGTTGTCTAGCCTGCCTTTCTTGTGTTGTTGGTTAAGAAAGTCTCATGTATGAAGTAAAATTATGCCTTTGTAAAGCATTGAATAGTAAGTTTCCAAGCAGCTAGATTCTTGAGCATCATTGAATTTTAAAACCTTTTCTCTAATTTATGGAAGAGTGTCGTTTATAGTTCATAGTTCTGCTTCACCCATTTGTAAATGTGACTTGACTTTTAATGAATTTGGGGAAGTCAATCATGGGTCAATTAACAAAACGGTTGTGCTAGTTTTAGGAAAAGAGTTAGGTTGTCTTCAGAAGGACCACTGTAGTTGAAAAAAGTGTCTTTTAGGAAGTAAAAGGTGCTCAACTTCAGTTGAGCATGTTTTATCTGTTAATTTACTCTTAACATTTAAGTTTTTGTGGTTCTACAATTGTTCTGTACACAATTAAAAGTGCCGAGTTATGTTTAATCTAATTCACTTAATGAAGTTCATGCATTGTCTTCAGGATCACCTTGTAAAAACTGGCCATGGTCCTGTTTCTGTTGCTGTCTTCGGAGACCCAGACAAACCAGCTCTTATTACTTACCCTGATGTAGCCTTAAATCGTAAGTGATCTTATAACAAATATTCTTTCCGACCCATTAAGATGTTCGCATTTTCCATTTTTTGGTTGTCCCAAAACGATAGTCCCATTTCCAAAATTGTTAACTTAAAATCATTGAACTTCCAAAATTGCCACCAAGGAAGAAGAGGGAGAGAGGGGAGGGGATGAGAGCCAAACCAAGGAAGAAGAGGGAGTAATGGAGTACTAAGTAAGTCTTGTTAAGGTTAGTTATGGAAATGAAAATGGGTTGTTAAAGTGTTTGAATAGTCAAATGGGACTATCTTTAAGGGATTGAGGGAGTATGCCATATGAATATTATATACTCCCTCCGTCCCAGTTCATTAGATACCAAAAAAAATGGCACACATATTAAGGAAAGGTAAGAGAGAGAAAAAGTGGAGAGAGAATGTTGTGAGTGTAAAAGTAAAATAGGAGAGAGAATGAGTGGGAGGAATAGTTAGGAGAGAGAATGTTGTGAGTGAAAAAGTAAAATAGGAGAGAGAATGAGTGGGGTAAATAGTGAAGATTCCTTTCCATTTTGGGTAAGTATCAATTGGTGTGGGACGGACCAAAAAGGAAATAAGTATCAATTGAACTGGGACGGAGGGAGTATTCTTTTTTGTTGGGTGAAAGAATCCACTAATATTGGAATCTAACTTCTCCTAATTCCATGTTTATGTGATCGAGCAGATATGTCTTGCTTTCAAGGATTGCTCTTGTGCCCAGAAGCATTTTCTTTGCTGCTACATAATTTCTGCATTTACCATATTAGTCCACCTGGGCATGAGGTTCGTAATTCCTCACTTGATCATGGTTGTTTTCACTTTTCATAGTCTGTACTGGCTATATCTGCAATTATAAATTTTGTACGGTGTATTATTTGCAAGCTTTCTTATCTGATGCTATCTTCACGTGCTTTTGCAGTTAGGAGCTGCAGTAATGAGTTACGATGATCCGGTGTTATCCGTTGATGACTTGGCTGATCAGGTCACTGAGGTTCTTGACTATTTTGGGTAATTTTAGCTTAGTATTATAGTTTCTCTATCTTCTGCCTCACTGAGTGTTTGACTTGTGAAACCTCTTACTCTTAATGAAAATTGTATTTTAATTTATTTTTATTTTTTCTCCAGACTTGGTTCAGTGATGTGCATGGGAGTAACGGCTGGTGCTTATATCCTTACCCTGTTTGCTGTAAGTTGCATTGCTTATGTATTACACTTAAAAGTATAATCTTAATTTTTATCATGTTCTTATGAGCTCTGTATCACTTGACCGCAGATAAAATATCCACGACGTGTACTTGGTCTGATACTAATTTCACCTTTATGTAAAACACCCTCTTGGACAGAATGGTTGTATAATAAGGTAAATTTTCAGTCTACCTATTTACTTACCCGAGGATAAGTGAAGAGTCAGAGGGGTTGAAGGTGATCCTCATTCTTTACTAAGAAAGTATTTTGCAGGTTATGTCAAATGTACTTTACTACTATGGCATGTGTGGTGTAGTACAAGAGTTATTGCTCATGCGTTACTTTAGCAAGGTATCCACACTGCTCATTGTTTATATATATATATATATATATATATATATTATATTATATTATACTCCCTCCGTTTCGCTAAGGTTGCAACATTTTGCCATTTTCGGCATTTCACTTAAGTTGCAACATTACCAAAAAAGGAAACTTTTTATTATTTTTATAATTCTCCACTCATTCTCTCTCTTCCTCACAACCACTCATTATTCTCCACTCATTCTCTCTCTTCCTCACAACCACTCATTATTCCCCTTTCTTAATTTACGTGCTTCAACATGAATGTAACAACCTTAGCGGAACGGAGGGAGTATTATTTATTATGGTTGAAAACTGGATGGACCGACTGACTGAATATCAAATGACAGGAAGTTCGGGGGAGTGCTGTAGTTCCAGAATCAGATGTCGTTCAAGCATGCAGAAGAGTAAGTGCTTCATTTGATTTTATGTTATATTCTTGAAACGGATGTGGAATAGATTGTATATATTCGATTTACTATCTAATTTACCTTTGTTCTATTCTCTTTGCAGTTGCTTGGTGAGAGGCAGAGTCCAAATGTCCTGCATTTTCTTGAAGCTATTAATGGGTAAAAACTTTTTCTTGAAGAAATCTTTCATACTTTCCACTGTACTAGGGTGAAAGTATTATTGAGTGATTGCTGAATATATAATTCGCCAGTATCCTAAAAGTTAAAATGTCACATCTTGGTGTATTCGTTCACATTTGTGAATATTCCTTCATATTGCCTTTGTTTCTGGCATATTCTTTCAGTTTGGCTCAAGTTCTATTCCAAAAGAAAGGACATAATTAGCTTAGCAGTTTTGTAGATGCCCAGGATAATTGGAATAGTGGGTGCATATTTATGACCCTCACAAGAATTATGCAGTTTGAAAACCTAAAAATCTATTGACAAAATTGACGTAGAGGGCTATTGTGGAGTACCTCATTTTGAAACACATTAAGAATTTAAATTACAACTTTACCCCTCCTTGGCATAGGTATCTCCACTTGTTTTTTTCTTTAAATTGGGTTTTTATTTTATCAATGAATGCCTTAAGCTAGTACAAGATTGACACTTGAAAGTGTTTTTGGTCGGGACTGAACCCCTGACCTTTCGTATAAAAGAAGGGATACCGGATGCCGCTTGAGCTAGAGCTTTTTGGCATCTCCACTTGAAAAGACATGTACCTACATTACCTTGTGTTCGAGCAGACATCTAGCTTATAAAATGTGATGATTGCATTTGCTTAGCGCGAATACTTGGTCAAATATTAACCTCATATTTGGTATCTTTGCAGGAGACCAGATATCACGGAAGGACTGAGGAAACTACATTGTCGGTCCTTGATATTTGTGGGAGAGAACTCCCGTTTCCATTTTGAGGCGCTTCACATGACCTCAAAACTTGATAGAAGATTCAGTGCCTTGGTTGAGGTATGTTCATCACGTGGGTTATGCCAACTTTCTAATAAGTACTATCATAGTGTGGGGTTAAGTATTATCATGAAATTCACATGCAATGAGCTAATGATATACACACACACACACAAAACAACAACAAAGTCTCAAAATGATTTGGGGTCGGCTATTTCATTTTTTGGTTCACGGCATGATAATGTGACTTACACCGGTAGTCACAATCCTACTGCAACCCTTCTCCTTTTTCATGTACAAGGATAGTTCCTTGGTGGAGTTTAATGATATATCTATATATGTGTGTGTACGTGTATATATACATGTTTCTATAATTGTCAACCATGTGCCAAGTTTGGGTTGTAATAATAGCACTCCAATTAGAACATTACATTAAATAATCCAATAATAAGAAGTTTGTTTAATACGGAGCATGATTTAAACAACAATATGTATGGCTATGTAGGTTCAGAAATGTGGATCAGTGGTAACAGAGGAGCAGCCAGACGCAATGTTAATACCGTTGGAGTATTTCCTCATGGGATATGGATTTTACAGGCCATCTCAGATGAACGCGAGTCCTAGAAGCCCATTGAGCCCTACGTGCATCTCCCCGGAGCTTTTCTCACCGGAAAGCATGGGTTTGAAGCTAAAACCAATCAAAACACGAATGTCGGTCAAAGATTGATCGGTACGAAGTGGGATTGGGGTAAGTTGCAAAGATTTTGTGTTCTATGTACAAAAGTATATGGAGGGAGGGTTTTTAGTGTCACTTGAATGTGGTGTGGGATGTGTGGAAAATATTATAGGGAAAATAGATAGGAGAAAGAGATAGAGAGATTGAAAAGAAGAAGGGTAAAAAGGGAAAGAAAGAATTGTAATGATAAAAGGGGGAAATGAATAGGTGTTTGTACATGTTTGGAATAAATCTTTATTAAGATGCAAAGGGAATAAAAACCCTAATTAAAGGTGGAAACTTTGTTTCTAAATTTTGTCTTTAAATCATTGTCTACATCTTTGTATTATTCTCTTTTCTTTGCTCACAAGTCTCTTTTTTCTTCTTTATGTTTTCTATGAAATGCTTCATTTATATTTAAGAAATAATAAATTAAAATTTTAATTTGTCTCATTTCAAACCGCTCCACTCAAAACACGAAAACCCACCCGATTAGTAAAACTCCCAAACCTGCCCCATCCTGACCCGGTTAAGACAAATTGTAGGAGTTATTAATATTTTCATCATAATACAATGCTATTTTTTCCTAAATATAGAGACTTATAATATAATATATAAAAATAAAAAATACATTGAACAGTATAAACCGAGATACGAACATGGGCTTGCCCGAGTTGGGCCCAAAAGGATTGGGCCATAAACATAATCCAATACACAAGTGTCAGGGCCGAGGAACACCTTCCTCGTATGCCGAGGAGCATCACCTCAGCCTTACGTCAGCAACGTGCTCTTCATACTTGGCTCGTCGTACTCCGAGATACCATAAAACGACGAGGATAGAAAAGTTCCTACCTCGACATTTCATCAAATGACGAGGAGACAGAATCATTCACCCCGGTACATCCACATGACGGCCAACCATCAAATGACGAGGAAGCATAATCATTCACCTCGGCTTATTCATAAATGCCGAGATAAGACACCCATGCTCCTCGGCGTTCCGTTTAGCAGATCATATAATCCTATTCAAACAAGGATTCAACAGTTATTATCCAATCAGGATTGTAACCACCTACACCAATTCAAGTCAAACAATGACTCCTTAACAGATATAATTCTCTTAGGATTATGTCTTATCTCTTTACAAGTTCACTTCAACATGGATTCTATCAATCCATCCCTATAAATACAAGTCCTATGGCTCATTATTTGGTACGTTACTTTTTACAATACAGAAACTCTGTCAATTTAGTTTCTTACATACAAACCGTGAACTTACTCTCACGCCGGAGGGCCTTTAGCCGGATCCGCCCCGGCTTAGTTTACGTGTTTTCTCTTATTTTCAGGCCTTGCAATCTCCGGAGCATCCGAACGCTTGGATTTGGGCTGATTTGACGATTTTGGCATCATCAATTGGTTCCATTGCCGGGAAATCGATTCAAACACCCTTTGTTTGGCCTGGAAATAACTCGCTGAAAGCCAGTTTGTTTGCCGGAATTTTCTAGATTTGAACGGAAATTTCTGCTTCGTTTGGCTCTGTTCTTGATTCGCCGGATTCTGCAGAAAATTCGGCCGGAATCTGCAAATTTCAGCCGGAATTTGCCCAGATTTTGTTTGAAATCGTTTTGGATCGGAAACGTTTGGCTTGTCAAAATCGCAAAATTGCAGTTTCTTAGTGTGCATCAAATTCTGCTTCGAATTTGGTTGGAAATCGTGATTTTTGGGAAATTTGCACTCTTGGTAATTTGTTGTTGATTTGCAATGGACGGACAATTTACAAGTGTTACAGCTGAGGAACCAACCCAAGTGAATGGAGTTAACCAGGGTGCCGAGGAACTACCGCCTCCTCCTCCTCTACCTCAGCCAGATGGCCCCCCTCCCCTCGCCATGACTCTTCGTTCCATGGGTCAGGCGAATGCCGAGGGAGAGGGAGCTAACCTTCCTCGTCCTACTCGCCCTCGTCAGAAACGAGTAGGAAGGAAGATGACAAAGAAAGCCGATGACGGTCAAGCGGAAGGTACTCAAACCATTGACCGACGCACTTTACTGCATAGGCAAATGGAGACGTTGCAAAGGATGTATGAAACACAGGCTGCCCTGTTGCAATTGGATCCTGATAATTCCATGGCTGAGTTCATGTTGCCGTCGATGGGAAATTCTCGTGGAAGGGAGCAAGGTGAGCGACGAGGTCCTCCCCTCGAACCCGCTGAACCACCAAAGCAGGCCCTCCGAGAACCTACCCGTCCTCGGCATGACCATAAGAAGAAGGATCAGGTAGTCGACCTGAGAAGCCAATTAACTCCCAGGGAAGAAGAGGTGAATTCCAGGGATCTAAGGACGAGTCTCAATTTGTCCAAGAGGCTCTCCCCTCCTCGTCTAGTCATGGCACCTAGGCGTCCTGATTCTCCTCGACCTCGTCGACATCGTCGTGATTCTCCTCGACCTCATCGATTCGTTAGACCGAGAACCCCGGAACCACACAGAATGATACTTGGTGGCCAAGAGTTGGGACCAAGACGTGATAAGGCACCATCTAAACGGGACAGCCATCGAAATGACGGGGAGCACAGTAGGGTGAATGGTCATCCCAAGGATAAATCGACCCGTAGCTCCCACCGAAGTACCCGCTCTAGCAGTGACCAGGCAGTGGAAACCAAACAATGGGAACTGTTGAAACAAAGACTGGATGACATGGAGATGGGAAAGAAATTTGATGATGATGACTTTGATTGGGCAACTCGTCCGTTCTCCCTGAGGATAACAGCTGCACCACCTAATCCTCACTTTAAGGTCCCGAATTTTGAAAAATACAACGGAACTACTGACGCAAAGGACCATGTGCAAAGTTTTGAACAAACCATGAACCTCCTCACTGTAGCTGATGACATGCTCTGCAAAGCTTTCGCGAGTACCTTCTCCGGAACAGCCTTGACCTGGTTCCGTGAGCTGAAGAAAGGTTGCATCGATAGCTGGAGAGGCATGAGGAGAATGTTCTTGAATCACTTTGCCACAGCTGGAAGGAGAAAGATGAGATTGACCGACCTTGCCAATATCGAGCAAGGAAAGGGAGAAACCACCCTCAGTTACTACAACCGATTCCGCAAGATGGCAGATCAGGTAGAAGAGAGCCTCACTGACAGGGAGGTCATTGTTTGTTTCAATTCTGGATTGAAATCTGGTCCCCTCATCTATGAACTCTCCGCCCGGGAGCCTAAGTCCAAATCCGAATTATACCATGTAGCATACGCCATTGCAATGGCCGAGGACAAGAGCAAGAAAAGGGGATCCGATAAGGCGAAACCAGAAGCGACGGGCACTCGTCAGAATGACAATGGGAATGGAAAGGGATCTAAGGGGAAGAACAGAATAAGAGGCACAGAGAAACCTGAGGTGTTCACCCCCCTAACCAAACCCATCTCAGAAATCATGCAGTTGGTAAATCTTCCACCTCCTCGTCCGCTGAGTGATAAACCAAAGTACCCTCGTGACACCTCTAAATACTGTGATTTCCACAAGGACAATGGGAACACCACCGATGGCTGTTGGGCCCTCAAGAAAATAATCCAACGATGGGTCGACGAGGGGAAGCTAGATCGCTATGTCATGAAAAAAGACAACAAGCGAAAGCGGAAGGAAGAGGAAAGCGAAGATGACGATAAAGTGAAGACGGAGAACGTAGGCCTCCTAGAGCCAAATTACACGTGATCCGTGAAGAAGTGACTTCAACCAGAAAGCTGAGGGACCAGATCCATGAACTAAACAAAGTGTACCACGTGCCCGCTTGGATTCATAAGGCGAAAGAGGTCATCAGTTTCTCTCCCAACGAACTGGCAGGGAGCCGTGCTGCCCGTGAACAACCATTGGTGATAAAGGGTCGGATTGATAATGTGAAATCGGAAAGATTACTTGTGGACACGGGGGCCTCCCGTGACATTCTATACTATTCCGCTTTCCAACAGATGGGATTGAAAGACACTATGCTTGAACCATATCATGGTAGGCTGGAAGGATTCACCAACCATAAGGTTGGAGCTAAGGAAACTGTGGAACTGGAACTTGAAGTCGGTGAACACCCCTTCCGAGCCAAAGCCACTGTCAATTTTGTAGTCATGGATTTGACTAGTGATTATCATGCAATCATAGGCATTCCAAGTCAAGCTAAACTTGGGATGGTAGCCTCCCTTCCTCACCAACGAGTTAAATTTTCCACTCGTGCTGGAATTGGATGTGTGAGGGCGACCCCCAAAGACTTCTTGGAGCATGTCGTCAAGAGTCAGAAAAAATCTAAAAGCGTGGAGATAGATACCCCTGAGGAAAATATCAAGATCTCTAAATCTCAAAAAACCACCGAAACTAGCTCCAGAATGAGCTATATCCGAGAAGCACTTGATAATAATGAAGAGCCTATGGTCCTAGAAATTGTAGATGACCAAGGCACAATTCCACCTGTATCTGAGGAAGTACCTATGGTCCAAGAAATTGCAGATGACCAAGGTATAGTTCCGCCCGTCTCCGAGGAAGACCCCATTCTCATCAACAGTCAGAACTCGGGGGCCAGCCATGACTTGGGGAAGGTCGACCTTCCCGACATTGATAAACTTATGGAGGAAGAAGGCCTTAACGTGAACGACAATGAAGGAAGGAGAATTAGAGAAATTATTATCGAGTCTCTGGAATTTTGAGACGGTCCTGAAATGAAGCATGTAGATGAGTTGGAAGAGGTAGTCATCAATCCTGACTATCCTGAACAAAAAATCAAACTCGATAGCCAACTATCTCCATAAGAGAAAGAAAAAATCATCTCCCTCTTGAAAAACAGTCTCGACGTCTTTACTTGGAGAGTCGAAGACATGAGAGGGATCAATGAAGAAGTAGCCCCCCACCGCCTGGAAGTTGATCCTTTGGCAAAGACTATCTCCCAGACAAGGAGAAACTTTGCAAGGGACAAGGAGGAAGCTATTAAAGAAGAGGTGCAGAAATTACTTAGCGCCGGAATTATACGTGAAGTCAAGTACCCCGTTTGGTTGGCTAATGTAGTAATGGTGAAGAAGCAAAATGGGAAGTGGCGTATGTGTATAGACTTCACTGATTTGAACAAGGCCTGCCCCAAAGACAGTTATCCTCTTCCCAGAATCGATAAATTGGTCGACTTCATCGCTGGACACCAGACACTCAGTTTCCTAGACGCCTATTCAGGCTACCATCAAATCAAAATGGCGGAAGAGGACATTGAAAAGACGGCCTTCCAAACACCTGGGGGAAACTACTGTTACATCATGATGCCCTTTGGGCTCAAGAATGCGGGTGTCACGTACCAACGGATGGTGAATCGAGTATTTGGCGCGCAAATAGGCCGAAACATGGAGGCCTACATTGATGATATGGTCATTAAGACCAAGGAGGGCAGTCACGCTTCTGACCTGGAAGAGACAATTAACAACCTCCGAGCTAATAACATGAAACTGAATTCAAGCAAATGCGTATTTGGAGTAACGGCGGGGAAGTTCCTAGGCTTCATGGTATCTCAAAGGGGAATAGAGGCCAACCCTGAAAAAATTAAGGCGCTCATTGACATGAAGGAACCTACCACCATCAAGGAGGTTCAAAGACTAAATGGAAGAATAGCGGCACTCAGAAGATTCATCGCCAAATCCGCCGAAAAGTCACTGCCCTTCTTCAAGGTATTGAAGGGTACCAAGAGCTTCTCCTGGACTCCCGAATGCTCCGAAGCGTTCCTCCAGTTGAAGGAGTACTTGGGTTCCCCTCCCTTGCTTAGCGATCCAGGCCTCTACGGTGAGATGCTGTACATATTCCTAGCTGCCACCGATCATGCTGTCGCAGTCGTTCTAGTTCGGAATGACGAAGGAATTCAGAAGCCCGTCTACTATGTCTCTAAGGCATTATCTGATATGGAGAGCAGATAATTTAATGTGGAGAAGATAGTGTGAGGACCCCGACCCGGAACCTACACGTGTCCCGAGCTGGAGCGTCCTCAAACCAACCCAATTTTTCCTAATCTTTTAAAACTTTTATTTAACTTTCAAACATAAATATAATTTCTATAATCATTTCAAAATGACTCTACACCTTTTCACAATGGAGAAATAGTTGACTAACTTTGAAAGTAAGAAACTATTTTAGTTACAAAAAGACATTGGTTATAACATAAAATTAAAGTTTATAAATACAACTCATTAAATGAATTATACCAAAATACCCTTTCTACGCCAACCTAATCATACCCCCACAAGTCCCAAAATATTACTTCCAAACTCCTCACCGCCCTTACTTGGCCGGTCCGCCTGTCTCGGAATCTAAAAACATTAAAGGGAGAGGGGTGAGAATAAATCTCAAAGCAAGCTATTATGAATGCGGCAATATGCCAAATAAAATGCAACACATAACAAGTCGCATATAACACATTGGAAAAATTTGTAAACACCTTACATTACCTTGGTTTACCTTTTTCCCGTCGAACAATAGTCGTACAACATTGGGTATAATAATACTCCAATCTTACGGTGAGCCGCTTAAGCAATACTCACGTCTTATACGACCCCGTTTTCGGGGAACCAAATAAGACGATAGCAACTCTGTAAGTTTTTTGGCTCAATACAGATGCTATACCCCATCCTGTGGCCACAGGAGGGGACGGCCACAGATATAACATAATCCGATCACATTAGGTCACACTTCCATAATTGATCGTATTATGTTATACCCCCAATGTCAGCTGACTCACACATTATCAAGCACATAGTAGATACTTGAAATATAATCCACAAAGGGGATAAACAACATAGCAACATGGTAAAATATACTCATGCTCAACCAATATCATAGTGCAACATTTCTTTAATACACTATGCATAAATAAGCAATATAGCCACATGGTAAAATATACTCATGTTCAACCAATAATCAGAGTGCAGCATTTATGTAATACACTAAGTATAATACAAGTCATGAATATGTACCCAAGTATGATAACAAAGCATCAATAATTATCCTTACTTAGACATTATTCAGTAATACATGATCTCTATAAGAACCCAAGTTCACTTTACCCCAAATGGAAGTCACATTTAATAAGTGTCCATACAAGATTGTCGAATCAATTCCTGAGTCGTATTTAAAGTGCTTCCTTAGTTCCATTTAAACCCAATTAAGGTGCTCTTAAGTGTTCTAATATAACTTAAATGTAAAAGAGTTAATTCATACCTGGTTTGGATTAGGTTCCACTAATTCATAATGGTTAAGAGTCATGCCACTAGGTTGTTGGTAAATCAATAAGAAAAGAGACTAAGGAGGATCTAGCATGGTGGGCGACCGCCCAGGCCACTTGGGCGACCGCCCAAGTGGTTCTAAAGAACACCCAAGTTGCTGCCCTCTTGGGCGACCGCTCAACTCCTCTTGGGCGACCGCCCAAGAGGTTTTCCTAAGGCACTCTTGTTCTGGCAGCATGGGCGGCCGCTCATGCCCTCTTGGGCGACCGCCCAAGTGCTAAATCAGACTTCCCCAGATTTCATCTCTTCTACCAAGTTTCATTTCCTTTTCTTTTATTCTAACCCAATATTCAAGAATACCAGGAGGATCTCTAACTTTACCATTTTTCATCCTAAATCATTTAAACCCCAAAATAATATAAATCCAAATCATTCACCACAAGATTTTCAACCCATTTTAATAACACATTTCAAATTAAATCTTCTAAACTAATATCACACATTTCTTATACTCCAAATTCACTTCCATGAACCATAACATCATCCTATGTTATTTACCCATTTCTCAACTTCAAAGAGGATTCTAAAATATTCTAAACTAATTCCACCCATTTCTTTCATTCTTTAACACTTCTAAGAACAACCACATTTCCTTATGACCTAAATCAATTCCTCCATTTCAAGAAAGTTTCCAAAGCATCCAATAAGCATTTTTACAACAATAACAACAATAAATCTCTCATGAACATTTAAAGAAGAGAAGGGTCATAATAACTCACTTTAGAATAGGAGATGGATTTAGGACTTTCTTAGCTTGATGAACTCCTCTTGGTCTCCCGATTACAAAAGTACTCTCGGATCTAAAAATGGTGAAGGATTGAACTTGGTAGGAGTCTTGGGAGGTGAAGCTTCATCAATGGAGGTTCCATGGATTGAGAGAGAAAGTTAAGGAGGAGAAGGAGGGAGATGGAGTATATAAATGGTAAAGGGGAAGGGGGGGCCGGATATTGAGGGGAGGTGAGGGAAAAATAAAGAGAAAGGTATGGTCCCCCATACCACATTTTTAAAAGCTTTCAACATTTTATTTCTCTCCCCTACACAAACTAAAGCCTAACTACTCACATTTTATTTATTATAAATTATTATACTTTTCCCATGGACTTTATTTAATTTTTCTCAATTATCTCATCCTAATATAAGAAATCAAAGATATAAGAATGAACACATAATATTAACAATAATATTAGAAGCACACAATATGATGTTAAATTAGTGCCTAGGGTTAGGGTCGTTACACTCACTCCCCCTTAAAGAAAATTCGTCTCGAATTTGACTGTCACTTACCTAACTGATCAACCTGCCTCGGTGTAAGTACCCCAATCTGGATCACCCCCTTTCACACACACGGGAAACACCGCAGACTCATCAACACAGTCTCGACGACCCCTCTCACTCAAAACCCTCTCTAAACCCCCAACCAAACCAAGGGAGGAGCCTTTCTGGGATAAAAAGGGACAAAAGGACCTTTTGGGAATTTTCAGGAAATCAGAAAAGCAATTAAGGTCCGTACGGACCTCTTTGTTTCAATGATTACTAAATCCCCTTAAAGTCCACAATATTCCCTCAAATCCCGGAAGAAATGATTACTCCCCTGCAGAGTTGGTCCGTACGGACCTCTTTGCATGCAAGATGGTCCGTACGGACCTTATTGCTCAGGGGACACCATCATTCCAGAATATTCACCATCATTGCAGATTCCCTCAAATCGAGGAAATCCAAAATTCTGGATAACCAAGAAGGTCCGTACGGACCTCTTTGCTCCGAAATTTTTACTATAAATAGAGGGCTCCCCCTCCTCATTTTGGGACTCCTCCCTCTTCTCTCTTCCTCCCTTAGCCTTCTGGCTCCCCTCTAAGTCCTCTTGAGGCACTCCCGGCCCCTTTCGGATCCTTCCGAGGCCTTCCGAGCTCCCTTGTGGTGCTCCGAAGCCTCTCCGAGCGCTCCCGCGACGCTCCCGCGCTGCCCCGAGGCACTCTCGAGGTACTCTGAGGCCCCTCGTGGTACTCCGAGGCCTTGCCTGGTCTTTCCACGGTGTCCCGGCTCTTTCCGAGTCAAACCGACGATCCCAAACCACGCCGAAACTCTGCCCGAGTGACTCCTGCCACCACAACGCACGCCGAACCTCTGCCCGAGTGATCCCGACGATCCCCACGCACGCCGAACCTCTGCCCGAACGCAGCCTGCAACCTCAACTCACGCCGAAACTCTGTCCGCGGACAACCGGTCCCTCCCGAAGCAATCCCGATCCGTACCGGAACGCTACTCCGACCTCAAACACTATTCCCCAGCGGAAGACAGACACGAACCAACATTGGTAAGGCTTCCTTCCTACACTATTTCAATACATTTCCATACATAGCATACAATGTAGACATCCGATACAGCATGCATTTTTAAAAGCACACACACACACACACAACATTTAAAGGATATTAGGGGTATCCGAAAGACTCGTTTTACGAGGCTACTCGGGTGAGCTCTAATATTCTAATATTCTCTTCCCGGGAGTCATCTGACCTCCGAACTCAAAATCTCATCACACAAAAACAGTTTAAAATTATCTTTAAACTGATGCCCTTTTTCAATGTTTTGGGCTTAATAAAAACGGCGTGGCGACTCTACAAATGCGAAAACAAACGGCGAGACACCTCCAACCTGAAAACGCTGCAAAGCGGGGAAAATGCCAGATGCCGGGGCCGCGAGGCCTGCTCGGATCCGGGCTATTTCAGTTGGCGACTCCGCTGGGGAAATTTTGTTTTAAAAACTTTTAAACAAAACAAAAGATTTTTAAAACGATGATGAGGGTCAAACTTTCATTTTACCCCTTCCTTTAACTGTTGTGTGTGTGTGCACGTGCTTCGTTTTTATTTTACAAAAAAAAATAAAAATACAAAAAAAATGCATCAATATACATCTGTGCATACATTTAAAATTCTTCAAAAACTTCTGTTTTACTCAGAAAAAGAATTTTAGAGACCGCACACTACGCGCACTGCTGCCTCGGTTACACCGCACTCTACTCACACTGCTGCCTCGGTTACACCGCACACTACGCGCACTGCTGCCTCGGATACACTGCACACTACAACCCTTAACCCGGAGTGGTCTCAGTTGCAGTCCGTTTGGTCTTCCTAGGCCTCTTGGGCGCGCACGGGATCATTCCAAACATCCCATCCTAGCCAAGCGTCAACCCTGCACGTTTGAGTCTTGAGTCACACTCTGTCCAGACTCGGTTGGTTTTTACCCAGTCCGTGTCATACAGCCTGGATACATATACCATGCCGGCCATTTTCTGAGTCAAGGCTCGGAACTCAAGATCCCTTGCGCAAGCAAAGCGATGAAAGGTCATGCTAAAATCTTGACCTGATCTTGATTTCCGAAGCTACACCCAGACGATGTTCCGTCCCGGATATACATCCATGCTCACATGACACCATGTCATCACGCCTTGATACGTCAGCCATGACAATATGACCCAGCCAACGCCTAACGTCACAGATCCCTTGCGAAAGCAAGGTAAAGAGAGGTCATGCCGAACTCTTGACCTGATCTTGACTCAGTGGCCGGCTCGGTTCACTATTCACATGGCTAACGCATCAAAACGAACATGACAGGCTCGGTCCTTAGGTTCGATTTTTCTTTTAGGCCGGTGGAAACCGCTTGCACTATAGGACCCTCGCACAGGGCCGCCACCCTGGGATGTCGAAATACGGGTGCAAAAGCGAGGGGCTTATAGCCGCAGATGGTCTCCGTGACCCAGATCTAGCATAGTTGCGAAAAGAAGAGCAATCTTTTCCAACCTACCTAGGATTCTGAGAAAACATGTTTTAAGTAAATTAAAACAACAAAAAAAAAAAGAAACGGAAACCGCATGCCACGTGAGCTTTCCCCCTTTTATCCCGTTAGGCCATTCCTGTGTCTAAACCTTGCCCGTCACCCCCTCCAGCTAACAGAGAGTGGTCGAGAGTACCCGGGAACCCGTCTCCCAGTGTCAAAACAACAAGGTCCTACCTCCTTCCCAGCTCTGTCACCAGGACAATCCGTCAATTCCCCATGGCCAAGTCAGTGGATAACAAGGATGAGAACGGGACCTTACCCCCAAGAAATTTCCCAACACTGGAAGAAGTTTGGCAGGTCCTCATGGCTATTGAGAAACGTCAAGGTGAGCAACAAGCCTGGATCGAAGGTGCCATGCACCACTTCGGAACCTTAGCCACCCAACTACCTGGGGCTTCCCAAGCCATGACTGCTCCTACAGCCTCTAACATCTCTCATTGTCTCCCAGAAGTCAACCTGTTACCCTCGTACGAGCCATGCAGTTATGACGTAAGACCACAAGACCTTCCAGAGGAAAGCCTGCCCATCCAGCCTCCTGAGGTCCCAGTACCACCGCCGAACAACGAACACATCTGGTGGGACGTCTGCGATTGCAGTGCTTGTCTGGAAATGGAATTCCAGGATGCAATGAACGAGGGCCGTCCTCGACGAAAGAAGAAGCTATCTTCTCAACAAAAACTGAAAAAGAGGTATGAATCTGGTGATCCCACAGTCGGAACCCTTGGAGAACCCTCAGGAAAGTTTGACTACTATGTCCATCTACTCCAAGAAATCTCCCCAGCCCTAGTTCCCGCACAGGGCCACGGCAATGTTTGCTCCATGATCAGCTGGGATGAGCTTCGCACCGCCACCGAAGGCCCGAAGGTCCAGATAATCCAACCCCTGTCTTGGGAAGATCTCAAAGCCACTATTGATGCTTCAGTAAAAGCCGTGGACAGTGAACGAATTGAAATGCGCAGTCCGGCCTTACGCCAATCAGGCTCCTCCCACTCCAGAACGGGAGAGACAAGCAAAACCATAGGTCCAGAGGTGAATGTTCTGACACGTTCCGGTCAAATCCCAGTGAATCCTCCACGGACAGACGAAAAGGCCAGCCATACCTGAGCCACGAATTGAAAAGGGGCCCTACGCCAAAGAAGCCGAAACCTTGGACCCAAAGGTTGAAGATCCTGTCTTGACACAGCTCAAGCGCACTCAGGCTAACATCTCACTCTGGTCCTTACTCACTTCATCTTATCCGCACAAGCTCAAGTTGGAAGAAAGCCTGGCCCAGACCATGGTTCCCATCACAGTGACACCTGATGAAGCAGTTCAGATGATTGGCAACGTCAATTACAGCAATATCATCACCTTCACGAGCTCGATCTTCCAAAATTTGGGGCCGACCACAACGAGCCTCTACATGGCAGTTCAACTGGACGAGCGCCGTCTCCCTCGGGTGTTGGTAGATGGGGGATCATCCATGAACGTCCTTCCAGCCAAAATGATGGATTTGCTAGGGATCAAAGCAACTGATCTAAAGCCCTCGACTCAGGCAATCAAGGCATACGACTCAACATCCCGCCCAGTCTTGGGAATAGCCACCTTGAACCTGTGGTTTGGAAAACAAATGGTCCCGACAGACTTCCAAGTCATCGACATCCCGATCACCTTCACTGCCATTTTGGGACGCCCTTGGCTACATCAGATCAATGGGGTGGCATCCACTCTCCATCAGTGCGTAAAGTTCGTCCAAGGAACAGATCTGACCATCATCTACGGCGACAGCATAGTCACTGAAAGGACCGACACCAACGGCGTCCCGGTTTTAGAGATCAAACACGATGATGACGGCATGATGCTCACAGGGTTCACCATCGAGAGCCCAAAGGCCCAGGTATGCCACATAGACCTGCCTTTGATTTGGGACAAGATTCCTCCCCCGATGAAAATGATGAAGCACATGAACTACATCCCGGGGCTCGGTTTGGGAAAACGCCATCAGGGCACTCAACAGATCATCAATATCAAAGAACAGAATACCCTGCACGGCCTGGGATACTCTCCTACTCCCGAACACATTGCGGAGGACAAGCGAGCTGCACGTAAACGCTCCACAGATAACAAAAGAGGCTTGCACGCAATCTCCGATCTTCGTCCTTACAGCTTCGACATGACCAAGTACTTCACAAGGAAGGCCGGCAACTTGGAAGAAGATCCAGAAAAAGGAACAGAGCTGATCAGCGCCAAACAAAGCTGGCCGACAACCATGGACAAGCTCCAGCAGAACCTGGCAAGATTCAGAGGCCTCAAGCCAAATCCTGTCCGAAGAGCATTCCTCGACACACCGCCCCTGCCGGGATCCACAACCACCACTATTCACAATGAATTTTGGTTCGGAAAAACCCTCTCTTTGGCGGAAGAATTCGAAAAACTCTCTGTCAACACTCCTGCCTTCAACAAACGGGACGAGTCTGCATTCGAGCTAGTAATGCCCAAGACAAAAGCAAGAGACTCCGCAGACGATGCTTGGGACGAGCCACTGCTCCACCTGCTCTTCAAAGAAGAAATCGAGATGCCGGATCTAATCGATTTTGTTTCTGATAACTCTGTGATAGCAATGATCGGGAACGGTGACATAAAGCCCTTCAAGCCCCATCTCCTATCAAGCTCATTGCCACTCAATAACTGGGCCACCTTCTCCGGACCTACTGCCAGCAAAAAGGACATGATCGAACAACTTGGTCTGACCCCTCGAGTCCTAGAGTCTAGTGTCAAAACTCATCCTGAGTCCATTAGCTTTGAATTTGAGTCTCTCGAGTCATCTGATGGCCTCACGCCAGAAGATTACGAACTCATTGCCAATAATGTATTCCCGTATGCTCTTAATGAATGCTTCGATCTTTCCGAGTATCCTCTCATTGCATCTTTAACAACTGATAAATTAACTAACACACAAACAGTTAATAACGATTCACTTGATAAAGAAGCAGACACATTAAATGAACAATACATTAAGCACATCTTTAAGCATGTTGTCAAACGAGAAAAAACCGCGCCCAAGCTGCCGAGGAGGTTGTAACCAAAGTGAATTTGGGAACCGCTGAAGAGCCAAAAGAGACGCAAATCGGAAGTTTCTTCACCGGCACAGAGCAAGACGCATTGACTGCACCGCTCAAAGAGTTCGTGGACGTGTTCGCTTGGTCTTACCGAGACATGCCCGGATTAGACCCTAACATTGTAGAACACCGGATCCCCTTGAATCCCGAGGCTAAGCCCATCAAGCAAAAGCTACGCCGAATCAAGCCAGAATGGTCTTTACAAGTCAAAGAGGAGATCGAAAAAATGCTCCGCGTCGGCTTCATCAGGGTGATCGAATACCCCACATGGCTCTCCAATATCGTCACGGTCACCAAGGCCAATGGAAAAGTATGCTGTTGCGTGGACTTCCGAGATCTCAACAAAGCAAGTCCCAAGGACGATTTTCCACTACCCAACATCGACATGTTGGTAGACACTACAGCCAATTTCTCAAGTCAAGTCCTTCGTGGACGGCTTTTGGCTACAATCAAATCAAGATGGCCGAAGAAGACCAAGAAAAACAGCTTTCACAACCCCTGGGAACCTATCGCTACACGCAATGCCGTTCGATCAAGAACGCTGGGCTACCTACCAACGGCAAAGAACCGCCCTCTTCCACGATATGATCCACAAAGAGATCGAAGTGTACGTCGATGACATGATCGTTCACTCAAAGGGATCGACGGACAACACCTCACGCATCGAGAAAATTCTTCAATCGCCTCCGAAAACACTCAATGAGGCTTAACCCCGCCAAATGCACATTTGGGGTTAGCCGAGGCAAGGTTTTGGGATACATGGTCACCGAGAGAGGCATCGAGGTGGATCCTCAAAAGATCAAAGCTATCATCGAAATGAGACCACCGCAAACTCGCACAGAGGTGAAAAGCTTCATGGGCCGCCCGCAATATATCGCCCGCTCACAACCAATTGACCTCCATGTGCGAGCCAATCTTCAAACCGATGAAGAAGAACGCCGACATCGAATGGAACTCGAATGCCAAGATGCCTTTGAAAAATAAAAGCATACCTTGTGAGTCCTCCGATTCTCTCGTCCTCCCCACGAGGAAAAGCCACCGTTGCTATACCTAACCGTGACCGACACCGCAGCTTGGAGCCATGCTCTGTCAAGAAAAGAAGGAGTCACGGGTCAAAACGCCATCTACTTCGTCGCCGAAAGTTTCAAGGCAAATAACTCACTACTCGCCCTCGAGAAACCTCGCGGCAGCTGTATGGGTTGTCGGGAAACTACGGCACTACATGCAGCTGCACACAGACACTTGGTTTCCAAAATGGACCTAGCCAAGTACCTCTTCGACCAACCATCTCTCGTCAATGAGGCTCGCCAAATGGTCTTTCTTCCGCGGAGTTTGACATCAAGTACGTCAACCAAAAGTCAATCAAGGGACGGGCCATGGCCGAACAACCGGGCCGATTTCCCCACCGACGAGGCTCGAGGCCCCGAACCACAATTTCCAGACGAGGGAATCTTCGCAATCGAAGGCGAAAATCGATGGCAACCGTTCTTCGACTGAGCAGCCAACAAAAGGGAAACGGCACGGTATGCTCTTGGTAGATCCTGTGGACGAGCACACCCCAATTGCCATAAAGCTCAATTTCGAGGTAACCAACAATGCCGCCGAATATGAAGCTCGGCCGCCGGACTACAAGCCGCACTCGAGAGGAATGTCCGAAACTTGAAGTCTATGGGGACTCGGCCTTGATCATCAACCAAGTCTCCAACAAATGGAAAACCATAGACCCGGCTTGCAAAAATATCATGCCCGCATGGAGGACCTCATCACACAATTCGAAGAGGTCACCTTCCATTACTTGCCAAGAGACCGAAACCGTTTGCGATGCCTTAGCCACCTTGGCTTCCTTGTGGAAATCCCCGAAGGAAAAGCAATCAAACCCTTCAAAGTCGGACGAAAGGAAATCCCCGCCACCGTTGTGAGATCGAACCAGTAACCCAAGCCCGTCAATGAGCCATGGTACAACCAGATTTTCCAATACCTCAAGAGCGGGAAACCACCTTCATGAACAAGGAAGACCCACACACGTAAGGGGTCAAAACCAAGAGCATCATGGCCCTAAAATGCCTCGCCTCTCACTTCGTCATCCTAGGGGACATGCTATACAAGAAACGCTACCACGGGCCACTCCTACGCCGCATCGCTCAAGAAGAAGCAAGCGCTTCATGAACGAAGTCCACAATGGGGCTTGCGGTCCCCACATGAACGCCAAAGCCCCGATGCAAATCATTCTCGTGATGGGCTACTCTTTTGGATCTCCATGGAGGCAGATTGCATCCACTTTGTCCGAAGCCGTGACAAGTGCCAACGGTTCTCCAACCTCAATCATCTGCCACCCCACGATCTCTACCGCATGACTACACCTTCGCCCTTTGCCACTTGGGGAATTGACGTCATCGGGAAAATCGCTCCGCCAGCAAAGAATTCTGGCCACGAGTTCATCTTAGTAGCCATCGACTACTTCACCAAATGGGTCGAAGCCAAGTCCTACAAGGTACTCACCTCCAAGAAAGTTGCACATTTCCTCAAAGAAAACATCATCTGCCGATACGGCATCCCAAATGAGGTCATATCGTATAACGGCTCACACTTCGAAGGAGAATTCGACTGCATCGTCTGGCTGAATTCAAGATCACACATCACAAATCTTCTCCCTACCGGCCACAAACAAACGGCGCCGTGGAAGCAAAGAAACAAAACCCTCGAACGGATCATCCGAAAATGACCACCCGAGGACGAGATTGGCCCGAGAAGCCGCACCTTGCACTTTGGGGCTACCGCACATCGTCGTAACCACGGGAGAAACCCCATTTGCCCCGACATACGGGATGGAAGCAAATTCCTTCCCATCGAGCTAGAAATTCCCTCACTCCGAGTGCCGCCGGAAAATGACATCAACGAAGTCGAGTGGCTCCGAAGCCGACATGACGAATTGGCTCGCTAGACGAGCGACGACTAAAGGCCATGGAACACGTCCGAGCCTATCAAAGCAGGATGGCTAGAGCTTTCGACAAGAAAGTCAAATCCCGAGACATCGTGGAAGGTGACCTTGTACTCAAAGAAAAGCCTCCCACTCGAACCAACCCACCGGGAAAATGGGAACCCACATGGATCGGCCCTTTCGTGGTTCAAAAGATCTTCGGAGGCGCCATGAAGCCGACTGGACCTAGACGGCAATCCCTTCATGAATCCAAATCAACGGAAGCAAACTTCGCAGATACTTCGCCCGAAGAAGAACAACCGTGCATCTCTTGGCACTCCATGTAGTGTCGAACTACGTGCACTGAGCCCACTCTAGTCCGGGGGAACGAAGGCAACCTTAATTGGTCCGGTCTAAAAATACACAAAAAAGTCAAAAGTTTGAATGTCAATCAAGACCTCCATCAAGCTCCGCACTTTTCAAGAACACGCCCCAGCAGTCACCTTGACCAAGTCAAACGACAACGGCAACATCAAAGGACATCCGAGGGTCACTCAAAGATCAAACGATCGACTCGTGGATCGTTTCCAAGCCAGGGCTTGTCTTCGCCCTCACGCGCTACAAAAAAAAAAAAAAGAGCTCGAGCAAGGGCTCACAAAAAAAAAATATAAAAAAAAGAGAGCTCGAGCAAGGGCTCACAAAAAAAAAGAGCTCGAGCAAGGGCTCACAAAAAAAAAAACAAAAGAAGCTCAAGCAGAAGCTGCGAAATTGAGGTCAAGAGCCCGACGCCAACAAGCGGCAAGGAAGCTACAAAAATAAGACCGTCAGAACAACTTGTCAAGGGAGCATTCAACCTCTCAGCCAAGCACAAAGCCTCAGCAAAGGGGGTTGCCGTCGGGGCCTGCATCGTCTTCACCTTGCAAATGCAACGTAAAAGTCCAAAGATGGACGCCGACAAAGTGCACAACAGAAGCAAAGGCAAACAAAGGATCTTGCGTCTCGACAAAGCTTTAAAAGTAATTCACAAATCACTAACGGTTACAACATTTCTTGATGAGTTCAAGCACGGTCTACTCTCAAGTTCACAACATGCTAAAAGACAGCTTAATACATTTAACTAATAATGTGTTTGCAATGCAATGAATGGATACTTAGGAGGTCATTCCGCGCCATCTGCGCTTGTCCCCTCGCCATTCTTTCCTTTCTTCCCTCGTCCCCGCGAGTCTTCTTTCGCTCCACATGAACCAACTCTGCGTCTCTCGGTCCGAGATCCGGGGTCCTCCCAGTAGAGTCAAATAATCCAAGAGCTCTCGTGGCTTCATTCGCCCGTGCTTCGGCTCGGATCTCCTCCCTGCGAGTGCGTAAAAGAGGACCTCTCCCCGTCGCCGGTCAACTCTAGTCTCGTAGTCAAACAAAGTGTCTCCCGAGTCACATCCAAAGGGTCGAGACCGGAGCTTCGGCACTCCTAAGGCAATAGCTACTACGGCAACCGGGTCCTGCAATCGGCTACACGCCCGCTCTCCAAGACCACTGGGATCGCCCAACACGCCGCTCATACTGTGCCGATACCGAGTCGTCAATACAATGCTCCCCGACGTCTAAGGAGTACCACAGAGGGAAAGCGGAATACTTCCATACCTCGTAAAATACAAGAAGGAACTCAAGGCGCCATACAAAGAGGAACTACCTCCGCAGCAGTAAGGTCATCCCACCCAACAAAGGCTCCTGCTTCATCCCAAACCGCCGGAAACAAGCGACGGAATATAGAAGGAGGACCAAGACAAACCTGGAACTCGACAACGTAGGACCCTTCCTGTAAGACCCTCCCGGTCTCAATCCTCCAACAGGCGGAACCCACCGGCGGATCTCGATGCGTACCAAGCCGTGCCATCCATCTCTCCCAAAGTGACCGATCCATATCCAACACAAAAGGTCGCTGAGCAAATGACCACGGGCTAAACGACGTCTGAGCCTCGGACATGGCCTGAAGTCTCTCTCGCAGCCACAAGGTGAGCAAAGCGGGGCTTCCCCTCTCATAAAACGATCCCGGTCGCCGGGACGGTCGATACCATGAAGAGTCTCCCCAAAGACCAACGGGACAATATCCTCTCCACTGCAGGTCTCTACCACATCTAGCAAAGCGCCATCACAAATGCCAAGGGAATCGACTCGTAAAAGCGTCGCCATCACGCACAAGGCAAATACATCCCAAGAGACGTCACTCTCATCATCAACCATGAACCGCTCCGGCAGCTCAGAAATGTCGATATGACCCGAATCAAGGATCATGCCCTTCACTTCTTCCAACGAAGTACGAAGAAAGCCTGCAAGCTTCACGCGCACCGCAGGACCACCAATCAAAGGAAGCGAGATGGCCTCCACCTCCGGTCCTCCAATCAAAGCCCGAAAATTCTCAAAAGTGGGCACCATTTCATTATAGGAGAAACAGTACACGTGCCTCCTAACATCCCAGAACTTCGCGGCAGCCCGCAACAAATCCCAATCAGGAACCAACTCCTTAAAAGACCAAACCGAGCAAAGACGAAACCTTACCTCGAAAGCCCATCTCTGATGCCTCATACGGCGCCGCATCCCCGTTTTCAACTGCTCAAGGAAGTGTGCTTGCCTCTCCTGCGAAAGCCTCGGCAAAATTCTAGGGACGTACGAAGAATCCATGGCAAAAATGGAGGTTCCTAGAGAAAATGGGGAAGAAAGCTCGAAAATGGCTGCAAATGGGGAAATGAGGAAGAACCGACAATTTGGAAAGCATTTACCTCCTTGCAAATGAACCCATTTTCCCCAAAGAACAAGCATACAACAACCACTGTCCTCAGCAAAACCTTGCTCCAAACTGCCCAAACACTGGCCAAAGCCTTTCCCGGTGAACATACACTACCCACAAACACACTCTCAGCTCACGTGGTATGCACAAGATAAAATATAATAATAATAGCAACAATTTCTAGGACAATTCCCGGGAATCACAAAATTGACATTACATCTTAAAATAAAATGCTGTTTGCCGTGCAAATACAAGTGTTTTATTACAGGTACCCATAAATGTCTGTTGCTAAACAAAAAAAAGAGGGATACGAAAAGAGGGAAAACAAATGAATACTAATCAGACTCCTCAGCATCATCATCCTCGCCAAGGTCCTCCAGAGAGAAGTCGGGCATCCCAGCGAACTCGCCCGTCACATCCTCGTCGTCGGAATACCGAGCACCCGCCGGAGGCTCCCACGAAAAGTACTCGAAGGATCAAATCCGGCGAAAGGATCAAAGAAAGAAGGCTCTGAGGAACCTCACCCCGCTGCGCCGCGGAGGCATGAATCGATAAAAGGGCCGCTCCTCGAAGGCCACCGCAGCTCCCGAAGATGTCCCGGCATCCATGCTATGCCGCCTCAAAGGTCCCTCCCCGCTGCGGCTCCGGCTCGGCTCTAGGCGGAGGAACGTCCACAGAATGCCTCGAAGGCATAGGCTCGTACGCCGGCACGCGTCGCGAAGACCGGCAAGATATCTTCGAAGCCATCTTCTTCGCAAACGACCTCATCGCCACGTAACGGTGAGTCAGCATAGCATAGGCTCTCCCCGGACTCCGCACTCAACAAGCGCCTAAGGAAACGCTCAGAATACGGTTATACTCAACAACAAAAAGAGAAAAATACGTAAAAGATGCCAAGATGGAAAAGAGTCGCACACTCACCGATCTATCGGGGTCCACTACTGTATGCGGCGAGCTGCTCCGGAAGCAGTCGAGACACCTCCTCCTCTCGATCCGTCCCCCGGACATACGTGAAATCCGGTCCCGGCATCGGAACCTGCTGGGAGCTCGCGGCGGCCTCTCTCTCCGCGCCGGCACTGCGGCGTCCTCGGCTTCCTCCTCACGAAGGCCCCGTACTCCTCTCCGTATAAAATAAACTCCTCGCACCGACACCGCCAAGGTACCTCTCGAAGTCAAGCACATCCATGTCCCGGAATCAAGCATCCCAAAGGGAGGGTCCCTGAGCCACGGGAAGCACACCGGGGCCATGCCGCGAAGACCCGCTCTCCCGGATACATGACATCACAAGTCAAGCCCCGCAAAGATCTTCCGCCGCGCCGTCACCTCGGGAGCCCCCTCGAACTCATCTCCCTCATACCGAGTCCACGGGAACAAGACAAAACCCTCACGGCTATCTCTCTCCGGCACGCTCCACCGCACATCCCCGTAGGGCGATGGTGAGCTTCCCCTCTGGTCCTCCTCTTCCTCGCCGTGCGAGCCCCCCTAGCATAGCGAGTACGCAAAGAATGCCCCGGATCCCTATCCCACGGGAAGCACCGGAAAACCTCATAAAACCACACTGTGACAAAACAGAGAAAGCTCAAGTAAAGACAACGGAGAAAAGACAAGTTGCTAAATCAAAAAAGCAGCCAAATAAACTCATACCTCCAAAGCAAAGTCAAAGCCAACGAACTGGCCACCCCCGCTAAACCGGTCCAAGGAGAAGTAGAGCTCGCCAAGCTCGCTCGCCCCAAGCAATGTCGCAGACCCTATCCGATTCGGTCGAAGCTCTCCAACAGAGCAAAGGGAGGCTGCGGTCGCGTGGTTCGAGAACAAAGTCTCGGACAGTGCATACCACAAGAAGGAGCGCGCCAAGCCGCTCCGTCATTGTCACTGGCCGTACCCCGGATGTAGGCCCCACATACGGCCGTAATCTTCACTCCACGTCGCTATACAACATGCCTGTGCCCCTGCGAGGACGAGGCTCAAAGCCCAAGCAGCTCGGTCAAGACATCATCGAGATCATGTCTCTCCACCTCACAGCTCTCCTTTGAAGGAGAGCCGTGCGGCAAAATCGGTAGGCGTCACCGTCACCTCGCCCGGCTCGAGGTGGAAGGTGTGGGTGGTATCCCACCAATACTCGATAAACCCGGGAAGACACTCTTGTTCTTCCTCGTGTCGACACTCCGGCCCGGGTTCTCAGCCTTGAACACACCTAGGCCGAAGCATAAAACCAGCCTCCGGGACTCGGCCTACCGTCCACGGAAATATCGGGCATCCGCCGCCATAGCTCAACAAATGCCTCGAGCGATCCCCGAGTCTTCATCCTCTTGGCCTTCCCGCCATAAGCCCCGCATCCCGCAGTAAACACAAAGAAAGGTACGTCAATCACAAAGATTTCTTAATATAAAGGCACATATAACTCCGTCACAAAACACGGCACATATTGCACATAATTTTCACATACATTATACATATAATTTTTCCATGTAACCCGTCACAAAACACGGCACACAATGCACATATTTTTCACATATAATGCACATATAATGCACATAATTTTCACATATATCATGCATATAATTTTTCCCATGCAAATTCAGTCACAAAAACACGACACACACCGTACACATTTTCTCAAAAGAAAAAAAGGGGGGATTAAACCCTACACGACACATTTTCTAAAGAAAATCCGTCCCAACACAAAGCACATATTGCACATACTTTCCCCACAGAGTCCGTCACCCAAAAACACGGCACGACACATATGCATAACACAAAGAACAAAAAAAAAAAAATCCGTCCACACACCGGCACACACTTTTCACATATAACCGAGTCACAAAAAACGGCACGTGTCACATTTTTTCACAAAAATTATCACTACACGATAATTTTTCTCACAATGTACATACATAAATAGCATTAGGTACAAAACACCAAAGCATGCAATTCACTAGATAGGCACTTTATTTTCACAAATAAGAGCTAATCTACACATTTCTGCACAAAATACACATACCCACAATTTTTACATGTCCATTTTCAACAATTCATCAAGAATTTCACAAAAAGGCATAAAATAATAACAAAAAAAAAAAAATTCAAAAATGCGAAAAACTAAAACCTAGTTCTAGCATTCAAAAATTCGAGCAGGAAATCAAAACGGAGCAGATTTCTTACCTCCCCGACGTTCATGGAGCGACGATTGTGCACCTCCGGATTCGGATACAAAACATCCGGGTTCTTCGAAGATGGAACGAACGAAATCCAATTCCTTTGGAGCTCCATTCGCTGCTCAACCACTTCCTGACTGCGTTGACGACGACTCCTTCGAGATCCTTCAGCCATGGCAAACAATTCAAGCAAAAAATCTTTGATTTTGGTTAACAATGGAGGTTTTTTCCTCTCTCTCTCTCGCCTGGTTTACGCCTGGAAGAAGAAGGAATGGGGAAGGGCTCGGTCATTTAAACACGGTCAAAGCCCTGGGAACCGTAAAAACAAAGGTGGTCCGTACGGACCTCTTTGCAACTAAAGTTGGTCCGTACGGACCTCTTTGCAAGGGTGGCCAAATTACTTTCTGTCCTTATAATCTTTGCCCCGGCCGTCCTAAGGCCTTTTCCAGCAAATCCAAGTGCGTAATGGTCCCTAACCCTTCAATTCAATCCTACGTCGCCGTAAGACCGGACCTCGCCCCTTCAACGGCAATTCAATCCCCGACCGTCGGCGTAAGACCGGACCTCGCCACTTCAGCGGCAATTCAACCACCGCCGTCGGCGTAAGACCGGACCTCGCCACTTCAACGGCAAATCAATCCCGGCCGTCAAACGTAAGACCGATCTCGCCCACTTCAACGGCAATTCAATCCCATTGCCGTCGGCCGTAAGACCGGTCCTCGCCCCTTCAACGGCAATTCAAGCCCCAGGCCGTCAAGCGTAAGACCGGACCTCGCCCACTTCAACGGCAAATCAACCACCGCCGTCATCGTAAGACCGGTCCTCGCCTACTTCAACGGCAATTCAATCCCGGCCGTCGGCATAAGACCGGTCTCGCCACTCCAACGGCAATCCAAGACGCCCGACGGCAATCAAGAAGGAGCCAACACCTCCCAAAGACAAATATCAAGGCACAAGACGCCTCCAAACGCTCAACGACAACTCAATCCACCGGCCCTCAAAGGAGGTCCGAAGTCATCTTCCCAACAAAAGGGCCCTACAAGGTCACGCATCCCGACAGCAATTCAAGCACCGGCAGCCGATGTAAGCTCCGAATCTCGCCCACTTCAACGGCAGCTGCAAGCACCGGCCATCAAAGTAAGCCCGAGCTCCTCCCCAACAAGTCGAAAGGGAAGTCATACAGATCGCATATCCCCAAGACTGCCATCATCCTTGCCCACTCAACGGCAAAACAAGCCTGAGGAAGGAGCCCAACACCTCCGAGTACAAGTCCCAAGGCACGAAGCGCCTCCAAAATGCCAAACGATGAAGCAATCACCGGCCGTCATCATTGCCCACTTCAACGGCAGCGCAAGCACCGGCAGTCATCGTAAGTCCAACCTTCTACTCAACATGCAAAAACACAAAGGCATCTACGCCTCTCGAAGCACAAGGCAGCCACGCCTCCACAATCGCGACTAGAAGACGATTCAAAGTCTCGCGCATTACATCAGCTATGGCTAGAAGACGATTCAAAGTCCTCGCGCATTACATCCTAGCTAACGGCTAGAAGACGATTCAAAGTCCTCGCGCATTACATCAAACTGCGGCTAGAAGACGATTCAAAGTCCTCGCGCATTACATCAATCAAACGGCTAGAAGACGATTCAAAGTCCTCGCGCATTACATCCACAATCAACGGCTAGAAGACGATTCAAAGTCCTCGCGCATTACATCAAATCGCGGCTAGAAGACGATTCAAAGTCCTCGCGCACAACATCAATAGCCGCCTGATGACGATTCAAAGTCCTCGGCCGTGGCACCAACCGCCAGATGACGATTCAAAGTCCTCCCGCCGTGGCACCAACCGCCGCCCGGATGACGATTCAAAGTCCTCCGGGCCGTGGCACCAACCGCCGCTGATGACGATTCAAAGTCCTCCGGCGTGGCACCACCGCCGCTTAAGACGATTCAAAGTCCTCCCGGCGTGGCACCAACCGCAATCGGAAGACGATTCAAGTCCTCACTCTATCTCCGCCCGAAGGCCTTAAACCACCCGATTAGGAAAATCATAAAATTTCCATCCCAGACACCACCACGTCTCACAATTGACCTCGGCGGTCACCACATCCCGGGACACCACCACGTCTCTACCACCGACCTCGGCGGTCACACAACACTTCGTGGCACCACCACGCCCACATACACTCACAAATTCACGACCTCGAACTACGACCGTGCTTGATTCCCGCCTGTGGATACGTAGGAATCCTATCACAGTGGTCCAAACCCATCGACCTATACGGCCACCTAGGACACCACCACGTCCTTCCCCTCGACCTATACTCTGGTCACCCAGACACCACCACGTCTCACCACCGACCTCGGCGGTCACACAACACTCCAGGGCACCACCACTCCCTCATTCACAGCACACTCACCACACACCCGACCTACGACCAGGCTTGATTCACGCTGAGGATACGTAGGAATCCTATCACAGGGTCCAGCCTATTGACCTAAACGGTCACACAAAAGGACACCACCACGTCCTCACATTGACCCTCACGATCACATCCTCTCCCTGCACGCGATCCAGATTAGGACCCTTATCTTATCGGCGACCCCACTTCTTTCATAAGTGACGTCGTCGAGGGGCTTCTGTAAGTACCCCAATCTGGATCACCCCCTTTCACACACACGGGAAACACCGCAGACTCATCAACACAGTCTCGACGACCCCTCTCACTCAAAACCCTCGCAAAACCCTCTCAACAACCTCTCAAACCCCCAACCAAACCAGGGGAGGAGCCTTTCTGGGATAAAAAGGGACAAAAGGACCTTTTGGGAATTTTCAGGAAATCAGAAAAGCAATTAAGGTCCGTACGGACCTCTTTGTTTCAATGATTACTAAATCCCCTTAAAGTCCCACAATATTCCTCAAATCCGGAAGAAATGATTACTCCTCGCAGAGTTGGTCCGTACGGAACTCTTTGCATGCAAGATGGTCCGTACGGACCTTATTGCTCGGGGACACCATCATTCCGAATATTCACCATCATTGCGCATTCCCTCAAATCGAGGAAATCCAAAATTCGGATAACCAAGAAGGTCCGTACGGACCTCTTTGCTCCGAAATTTTTACTATAAATAGAGGGCTCCCCCTCCTCATTTTGGGACTCCTCCCTCTTCTCTCTTCCTCCCTTAGCCTTCCGGCTCCTCTAAGTCCTCTTGAGGCACTCCCGAAGCCCCTTTCGGATCCTTCCGAGGCCTTCCGAGTCCCCTTGTGGTGCTCCGAAGCCTCTCCGAGCGCTTCCGCGACGCTCCCGCGCTGCCCCGAGGCACTCTCGAGGTACTCGAGGCCCCTCGTGGTACTCCGAGGCCTTGCCTGGTCTTTCCACGGTGTCCCGGCTCTGTCCGAGTCAAACCGACGATCCCAACCCACACCGAAACGCTGCCCGAGTGACTCCTGCCACCACAACGCACGCCGAACCTCGGCCCGAGTGATCCCGACGATCCCCACGCACGCCGAACCTCTCGCCCGAACGCAGCCTGCAACCTCAACTCACGCCGAAACTCGTCCGCGTACAACCGGTCCTCCCGAAGCAATCCCGATCCGTACCGGAACGCTACTCCGACCTCAAACACTATTCCCCAGCGGAAGACAGACACGAACCAACATTGGTAAGGCTTCCTTCCTAAACTATTTCAATACATTTCCATACATAGCATACAATGTAGACATCCGATACAGCATGCATTTTTAAAAGCACACACACACACACAACATTTAAAGGATATTAGGGGTATCCGAAAGACTCGTTTTACGAGGCTACTCGGGTGAGCTCTAATATTCTAATATTCTCTTCCCGGGAGTCATCTGACCTCCGAACTCAAAATCTCATCACACAAAAACAGTTTAAAATTATCTTTAAACTGATGCCCTTTTTCAATGTTTTGGGCTTAATAAAAACGGCGTGGCGACTCTACAAATGCGAAAACAAACGGCGAGACACCTCCAACCTGAAAACGCTGCAAAGCGGGGAAAATGCCAGATGCCGGGGCCGCGAGGTCTGCTCGGATCCGGGCTATTTCACTCGGTTACATGTATACCTCAAACTTCAATTCCCAAATAGTCTCTTCAATGTTGTGATTCTTTCCCCAAAAAATAAATTTCTAATTCCATTAATAATATGATATTACCACTTAATGACCCAAGCATACTATACAATTATCACTAACGCGAATTTTCACGATCTCAATGAAAATATAAATAAATAAAAGTATTACAACTTATGTCACCAAATACATTACAATATTGCATTTAAAACTTTTAAATAATCTATAAGCTGCTCCAAGCCAGTCTATGAGTCAAATCACCAACCTTTTCCAAAACTTCAAATGGATTAACAAACTTTGGCGCCAATTTACCTCAGGTCTTGCTTCTCCAACCTCACCCCAACAATTTAGAGATCGATATTTTCTTCCCTAACAACGCCTCATACGGTTTTATCTTAATGCTAGAATAATAACTGCTATTATACACACCCAACCACTGGTAATCATACGTCCTATCGACTACTAAAATCGGTTGTACATGTCCGTAGCATATCCTCAATGATAAGTAATGATTCCTCAAATTTTCACAAGGTTAAACTCAATAGTATTCCTACATTCCAAAATGATCTTCCCAAAAGATGTCTATCCAGTCCATTTAACACTATGGGTTTTATACAATCGAACTATCCCCTAACATATGTGAGAAATTTATTAATAACATCTCATCAAGCTATATATATAACGAGTAGAAAATATAATTCAACTTTCTATAACAAAATAACATACCCTTCTTTACTTCCAATGTAACTTAATCACAAAATCTATAGTGATAAAACTCTCAAGTTCAACCTAGAACTCTAAATATTTTAATAATTCTTCTAACATCAATATTCTATTATCACAATTCAATGTTTCAATTATGTTCAGGCCTAGTGACAAATCAATATTCAAATTGAATGGTTGGCCGCCCACAACGGAGCTGATCCAACTCCAAAACAAAAACCGAGTCTACTGTGATCGACACAATAATAACCCCACATTTATCAAATGATTTCTCGGACCAAAACTTGAATACAATTAATCATTATAGGGGAACTAGGTTGCTTTTCTACTTGCTTCTGTACAATTTATATCTTTAGGATACCAAGTCTTTCTAAAAATTACAACGCCTTTCAGAATTCCAAAGGATAATATAAAAAGAGATTCAAAGAGACCCGAATGGTTTATTTATTTAAAACCGTCCCATACCAGTTTTAATTAACTAAACCACTCACAATTTAAGAAATTTCAAAAGATTGATAAGCTAACAAAAATAACTCGAGTGATTTAATTATCTACAACCGTCCCATGTCAGTGATAGATAGTTAAATTACTCACAGATTTTAATTTACACGAAAACGGTTTACTGACCTTATTAAATCAACTATTTCCGAAGGGCACAATTGCTCATACCGAAGTTCAATATACAATCCAAAGTAGTAAAGCACATTTAGAACAATTCTAACAAAATATTCTTGTTTGACTTCTATTTATAGTGTAGCCACCACTCATAATATTTATACTTAGTTAAATTCTCTATAAGAAAACACAATCTCGCAATACTATTACTATCTCCGATAAATAACACTAAAACATTCATTAAGATTATAAACTTGGTAAATCATCCTCAATTCAATAATTCCTCAAGTTGAATATTCAACACTTTTACTTAATTTGAGTCATCTATTCCTTACCTTTGATATTGGTATTGTACTTAGTAACGACGTATTGCATACCTCAAGTTTCCGATCAATTCCCATGATCTCCTAATAAGAAAATATAATTGGAACTCACATAGGTCAATCATCCCCAATTTGCGATTAAACAGTGTAAACTAACTTACCTCTCTATAACCATCAACAACTAAAAATCCACATAACGCCAATCTCTCATAAGCATCACACCAATCTCTTATATTAGTCACGCAACTAAGTCAACATATATGGTGTAATTATCCTAAAGTATCCTGTCTTCCAATCATATTTATCCCCATTTTATATTCTCAACTAATGATAATCGTTTCTCAAAACAAACCTTATACATATATTATCAATTCCTGAAGTTGATCCTATAAGTCACCAGTAACTACATCTATTATACTTCCTCACATTTACCCTAATTACTTCTCCATAAATAATACACAACTACAAGTCAAAACGGTCATACTAGATACAAATGTTGTCTTAAGTATATCCCTACAACAATTATTCACTGTAATTGGAACACCTCGAAAATTCAACTAATAACCATTGAGTATCCTACTAGTTTCTAAAATCAGTCATACAAATTATCAACAAGTGATAACGAATACTTATTCTTCACAGTTATTAGTTTGAGATCTCTCTAATCTATAGATAACCACCAAGTATCATCTTTTCTAAAATAGTACTAATTTATTCCTACGGAGATTCGCTAAGCTAATTATCTCCCTTATCAAATAATTTCACAAGATGATTCACCAATTCCATCATCCCAATTAGTGTCCTCTATCTAGGGATCCGAATACCAAAATAGTACCTTATAGCAACTCAAAGCCTCCATATCTTGGTATGATATCTGATGAAAACCCATTTTGAAACTCACATGGAAAACACCACTTAGTCAACTTATAGGATGATATTACCTACAAGAGTATCTGATTCTCTATTCGATTTAGTAGCAAAAATACATTCAATCTCTTCTTAGAGAATATACTTATAACACATAAGGCAAATATAGGTCAGTTCTATAAGGATTCGTACTCGCGATATATTATAAACCATATAATCCCGCTTAGACTATTATTTTCAATACTAGTCTCATATATCTAGTCTCTTCCACGAGACACCAATGTATAAATATACACACAAGCTATACAACCATAAACCACTCTTAATTAGGCCATAGACAAACTCTAAACTAAGAGTTCACCAATTCATTTACCATCGGTACATGAGATAATTCAATTGTCTTTTACTCAAATATAACACATAATCCAAATGACCTTCACATTCCTTAGGCCCTACTTTTGACATTTACGCATATATGACATAATAGCAATTAATGACTTATCCGCCTCAACCACACACGGATGCAATTCAAACATAGATAAGGAGACTTGCTTCTTGCGACAGTTCTCCCCAAATACAACAACTACTCAGTCAATTTAGGTCAATATAACAAGAATTCACGGATTGGTATATCTACCATATCCACCGGCAATCCATGCCCACTTAATCACAACTACTATGATAATCAAGGATGATTCGAGGTACTCTCCCATCGGAGTAGAACCCCCAGTACATAAGGCAACTCTCGGGTCATTTATGCAAATAAAGATGAAATGTAATGCCACATGAGAACGAATGAACGGGGATTTATAAAAGTATGACCCCTAACTCCGGATACAGGTAATATACCTCAAATGGTTGTGGAGGAATCTATCTCTCCATAACTCACCTTTCCTTGATTCCTTGGTTGGTCAATATCATTTTCTGTCTTTGAACAAATTCCTGCATTAAACTCTCGACGTAAGTTATCGCACACTCTCACTCAGCTAGACTCTACCCGAGAACTCTAACCGAGCTCTGATACCAACTGTGAGGACCCCGACCCGGAACCTACACGTGTCCCGAGCTGGAGCGTCCTCAAACCAACCCAATTTTTCCTAATCTTTTAAAACTTTTATTTAACTTTCAAACATAAATATAATTGCTATAATCATTTCAAAATGACTCTACACCTTTTCACAATGGAGAAATAGTTGACTAACTTTGAAAGTAAGAAACTATTTTAGTTACAAAAAGACATTGGTTATAACATAAAATTAAAGTTTATAAATACAACTCATTAAATGAATTATACCAAAATACCCTTTCTACGCCAACCTAATCATACCCCCACAAGTCCCAAAATATTACTTCCAAACTCCTCACCGCCCTTACTTGGCCGGTCCTTTGTCTCGGAATCTAAAAACATTAAAGGGAGAGGGGTGAGAATAAATCTCAGCAAGCTATTATGAATGCAGCAATATGCCAAATAAAATGCAACACATAACAAGTCGCATATAACACATTGGAAAAGCTGTAAACACCTTACATTACCTTGGTTTACCTTTTTCCCGTCTGAACAATAGTCGTACAACATTGGGTATAATAATACTCCAATCTTACAGTGAGCTGCTTAAGCAATACTCACGTCTTATACGACCCGTTTTTCAGGGAACCAAATAAGACAGTAGCAACTCTGTAAGGCTTTTGGCTCAATACAGATGCTATACCCCATCCTGTGGCCACAGGAGGGGACGGCCACAGATATAACATAATCCGATCACATTAGGTCACACTTCCATAATTGATCGTATTATGTTATACCCCCAATGTCAGCTGACTCACACATTATCAAGCACATAGTAGATACTTGAAATATAATCCACAAAGGGGATAAACAACATAGCAACATGGTAAAATATACTCATGCTCAACCAATATCATAGTGCAATATTTCTTTAATACACTATGCATAAATAAGCAATATAGCCACATGGTAAAATATACTCATGTTCAACCAATAATCAGAGTGCAGCATTTATGTAATACACTAAGTATAATACAAGTCATGAATATGTACCCAACTATGATAACAAAGCATCAATAATTATCCTTACTTAGACATTATTTAGTAATACATGATCTCTATAAGAACCCAAGTTCACTTTACCCCAAATGGAAGTCACATTTAATAAGTGTCCATACAATATTGTCGAATCAATTCCTGAGTCGTATTTAAAGTGCTTCCTTAGTTCCATTTAAACCCAATTAAGGTGCTCTTAAGTGTTCTAATATAACTTAAATGTAAAAGAGTTAATTCATACCTGGTTTGGATTAGGTTCCACTAATTCATAATGGTTAAGAGTCATGCCACTAGGTTGTTGGTAAATCAATAAGAAAAGAGACTAAGGAGGATCTAGCATGGTGGGCGACCGCCCAGGCCACTTGGGCGACCGCCCAAGTGGTTCTAAAGAACACCCAAGTTGCTGCCCTCTTGGGCGACCGCTCAACTCCTCTTGGGCGACCGCCCAAGAGGTTTTCCTAAGGCACTCTTGTTCTGGCCGCTCATGCCCTCTTGGGCGACCGCCCAAGTGCTAAATCAGACTTCCCCAGATTTCATCTCTTCTACCAAGTTTCATTTCCTTTTCTTTTATTCTAACCCAATATTCAAGAATACCAGGAGGATCTCTAACTTTACCATTTTTCATCCTAAATCATTTAAACCCCAAAATAATATAAATCCAAATCATTCACCACAAGATTTTCAACCCATTTTAATAACACATTTCAAATTAAATCTTCTAAACTAATATCACCCATTTCTTATACTCCAAATTCACTTCCATGAACCATAACATCATCCTATGTTATTTACCCATTTCTCAACTTCAAAGAGGATTCCAAAACATTCTAAACTAATTCCACCCATTTCTTTCATTCTTTAACACTTCTAAGAACAACCACATTTCCTTATGACCTAAATCAATTCCTCCATTTCAAGAAAGTTTCCAAAGCATCCAATAAGCATTTTTACAACAATAACAACAATAAATCTCTCATGAACATTTAAAGAAGAGAAGGGTCATAATAACTCACTTTAGAATAGGAGATGGATTTAGGACTTTCTTAGCTTGATGAACTCCTCTTGGTCTCCCGATTACAAAAGTACTCTCGGATCTAAAAATGGTGAAGGATTGAACTTGGTAGGAGTCTTGGGAGGTGAAGCTTCATCAATGGAGGTTCCATGGATTGAGAGAGAAAGTCAAGGAGGAGAAGGAGGGAGATGGAGTATATAAATGGTAAAGGGGAAGGGGGGGGGGCGGATATTGAGGGGAGGTGAGGGAAAAATAAAGAGAAAGGTATGATCCCCCATACCACATTTTTAAAAGCTTTCAACATTTTATTTCTCTCCCCTACACAAACTAAAGCCTAACTACTCACATTTTATTTATTATAAATTATTATACTTTCCCCATGGACTTTATTTAATTTTTCTCAATTATCTCATCATAATATAAGAAATCAAAGATATAAGAATGAACACATAATATTAACAATAATATTAGAAGCACACAATATGATGTTAAATTAGTGCCTAGGGTTAGGGTCGTTACAGATAGCGTATGCACTAGTTATTGCATCAAGGAAATTACGTGCCTATTTTTCTGCACATCCTATCACCGTGTACACGAATGAACCACTGAAGAAGATATTACATAAGTTGGACGGCTCCGGACGTCTCCTTAATTGGTCCATCGCTCTTACTGAGTTTGATATCACCTACCAACCAAGGAAGACCCTCCTGGCACAGCCTTTGGTTGACTTCATGGTTGAGACTGCCTTCATGGGTGAGCACCTCCCCACTTCTCGCAAGCAAAACGCTACGGAAGAAGAAAAGTCTCCCATAGAACTCCCATCCAACTGTTGGATCCTTTATACTGACGGATCAGCTACAAAAGAAAGAAACAGAGCTGGAGTTGTACTAGCAAGCCCGGAAGGAGAGTACACCGTGCAAGACGCCATCCGTTTCAAGTTCCCTGCCTCCAACAATCAAGCGGAATATGAAGCTCTAATATTTGGTATTGAGTTGGCCTCCTTCTACGGAGCAACTAAGGTGGCGACTTTCTGTGACTCCCAACTCGTTGTTAAACAAGTAAAGGGAGAGTATAACACCCAAGACCCCACCCTTGCCAAGTATAGAGACCTTGTCCTAGACATGACGAAGAAGATGGAATTTTTCGAACTCAAGCAAATAGGCAGGGAAGATAACCAAGTCGCAGACGTTCTATCTAAACTAGCAACCATGGATGTGTCTACATCTAAGACCAGTCCATATGGAGTTTATGCCGAGAAACCTGCGTATGAAAGACTACAAGTCATGCTCCTAGACGGAGAGGAGAGATGTTGGATCGATGACTACATTGAGTACATTGAGAAGGAAAAACTCCCAGAAGATGAAGCTCAAGCTAAACTTATCAAGAAAAGGTCCCCAAGGTTCGTGGTGATGAGCGGAGTCCTCTACCGAAGATCTTTCACGAAGCCCCTGCTAAGGTGTGTCTATCCCAAGGAAATAGAGAACCTCTTGGCAGAAGTACATGAAGGTGTTTGCGGCGGACACCCAGAGGCCAGAACCTTAGCTGACAAGATCATATCGCTAGGTTACTATTGGCCAAACCTAAGGGAGGATGCGCACGCCTATGTTAGAAAATGTGACAAGTGCCAAAGATTCTCTGACATTCCTAGACTACCGGCAGTTGAGCAAACACTTGTGATACCCACGTGGCCATTTGATATGTCGGGGATCGACATCATCGGACCCTTCCCTCCCGCCCGTGGTAATTGCAAGTATGTGATAGTAGCTGTCGATTACTTCTCCTAGTGGATAGAAGCCAAGGCGTTAGCCAAGATAACGGAAGAGAACGCAATCAACTTTGTCCACGACAACATCTGGTGCAGATTTGGCCTTCCACATACAATTGTTTCTGATCATGGACTCCAATTCTCTACTGCATTCACTACGGAGTTGGGAAGAGTCAAGGTCCGCCATGTAAAATCATCAGTTAGCAGACCTCAAGGCAACAGACAAGCAGAAGCTACCAATAAACTGGTCCTAACAACCCTTACCAAGAATCTTGAAGGACGCGAGGGTAGATGGTTGAACGAACTTCCCCTAGCCTTATGGGCTGTTCGCACAACCACTCGGGGGCCAACCGGGGAAACCCCATTCGCATTAACCTTCGGTTCTGAGGCTATGTGTAAGTGCTCCAATTTGAGCTTGTTAGAATTTTCGTTAGAAAATTAACGAAAGTTATAACATTTCTAACAATTCCTAACAATCCTAACATTTCTAACAAAGTGAGGGTAAAATGGGCATTGTTATTTAAGGCTAAACCTCAAAAAGAATCTCAAAAAGCAAAACAAAAGAAGAAAACCAAATATAGCAATGGCTGGAAACAAAAAACTGGCTGTTAATTTGAATTTTGAAAAGAAATATTCTTCTTGTCCAAAGCTGGAGCTGCATTTAATGAACAGTGCACGCCAAGCAGTCCCATCCGCGCGGACATCTTTGCAATTTCCAGAGGGCTATAAATTGAGCCCTCCAGTCACAAAAATAAGGAGGAACAACACATTTTGCACCGAACCTCTGGCGAAATATAGAGAGAAAACAGTGAGAATTCACTTGAATTGTCACCATTTTCTCTCCAATCTTTCCCAACTCATGCTCATCCACTCACTCTCATATTAAAGCCCTAAACACTCATACACTCAAGCCAAACACTCAAGAACACAAGGAAGATTGGTAAACCCTCCTTCTCCTAACCCTAAATCTCATCCATGCATGCATCTTCAAACTACAAAATGTAGTTCTTTCATCTTCTTGCTCTAGATCTAAGAAGATCACCATGGAAGACCATCTCCATGGATGATCTTCTACAAAGATCAAAATTATTTTCAAGTTTTCTTACTTTCTCACAAAGAAAACTCATTTTCAAAACCCTAAAAACCATTTTCAAGCATAAAATCTCATTTTCAAAGGATAAAAATCCCATTCCCAAGCAAATGAAATGCTTAGTCCTAATGTACCCCAAGGATGGTTTGGTATAGTTGATTCACCACTAAAATGTCTAGTGATCACTAACCAAAACCTAGGGAAATGGGGACAAGCATGGATGCAAAACCCCCCTTAAAATCATATTTTCTTTCTCGAGAAGTTGCTGTCCAGTAGCAATTTTCTCAGACCTCAGTCCATGGTCTTAATTTTTGGACATAGATGAACTTGGAATTTGGTGTTGACTACAAAATACTTTTTGTAGCCAACATCCAGATATTTCCAGACATATTTTTACTTTATTTTTTGGGTGAGCAAAAATCCTCTTTTCAAATTTTCTTTCAGAGGCTAGTTCATCAGCTTCTGGAAATCCAGATCTCATATCTGAGGTTTCCAGAAGGTTTTGACCCCTCAAATCTTCTCCAAAATGGAAAATTCCTTCGCACAAACTTTATTTAAGGTGTCTAGAACAGCTTTCATTCTCTGAGTTTATCCATATTATGAAGTTTTAAGACCCTTGAATCCATTTCAAAATCAAAGGTCCACTGCCTTTTTCATTCTGGCAGAAATGGCTCTCAACTTCAAAAGGTCTTTTGAGTACCAAATCTCAATCCAAAAATCTTCCAAAAAATCATGGGATCAGTTTAAAGTCTTAAAAAGATATCCCAATTTTTACTTTTCTGAGTTTCAACTTATTTTGGCCAAAACACACACACACACACACACACAAATGATTTTCAGCTTGGAAGACTCATTTTACGAGGCGCGTCGGGTGCACACTAACGTCCTTCCCGACGCGTAACATGACCTCCGAACCTAAATCTCTGATCTCGGGCTTTTTTCAAAGTTTTGGCCCTCAAAATTAAAATGGCGTGGCGACTCCGTTTCGTTGATTTTCTTTTAAACAAATAATGGGAAAATTTTCGGATACACATTCATCACAGTGGCGACTCCTGGGGACTAAGCTTTTTTAAAAAATGGTATTTGGTATATTGGTGGAAACCACTAAATTTCCCGTTATCGCCTCCTAACACGAGTCGGGGATAAATTGTGGTCTAACAATCCCACGTACCGGTATCACCGTTTTCAAAAAAAAAAGCTTTTGAGGGTCAAGCTTCCGTCCCGGCTTTGAAAATCATTTTTGTGTGTGTGTTGATTTTTGCACAGTTTTCATGTTGTTTTGGCCGCCTCGGAGAAAGTCAAAATTTTGACTGTCGGAATAATGTCCCTAACTGTCGGAAGTTTCGTGCTTATGTGCTCATTAAAAATTTCAAAAAAAAAATTTAAAAAAAAAAAGATTTCAAAAAAAAAAAGAAGAAGAAGAAAATTTCCAAAAAAAAATCATGCATCATATTTTTAAGACTCATAAAAAAAATCTCTATTTTACTCAGAAAAAGAATATAGACTGCTTGCACACTACGCGCACGTGACCGTACACTGCACACTACGTCCTTAACCCGGGGAAATCCTTGTCGCGGTCCGTTTGGTCTTATTACGCCTCTCGGATGAGCACAGGACTACCCAAACATCCCATGGAGCCTCGTGTCGACCATGCACTTGTCCGTGACACACTTTGTCCGAGACCCGCTGGTTTTTAGTCTGGCATCGTGTCATGCCCTGTCCGTGTATAGACCTTTCCTTTCAAGCCTTTGTCGGCATACCGACTCAATATCTTCGGGGACCCTTATCGGTCGAAGTTACGCCGGTTTTCCGCCGCGGACTTTGACCAAGATATTGACCGGCGCCTTGACTTCGGCTCGGCGGCACAAATTATACACCGACTCCCGGCGTGACACCGAGTCATCAAGGATTAATGAATATTCCATGCCTAATTACGGCTTAAGCGACGACAAGTCAAGATCAATTGTGGACGTTTATCGGTCAAATCATGCCGACTTTTCGTCGAGCCCTCGGACATGATCTTGACTTTTGACGTCGGCTTTGTCCGTAATTTACATCAATGCTCGTTAAGACTCGATTACCCGCCGAGACTTTTAGGATCGTTTTCTTTCGGTCGGTGGGACCCGCTTGCCCTATAGGACCCTCGCCGGCATCCACTGGGAGGTCGAAATACGGGTGGAATACGAGGGGCTTATAGACGTAGTGACGGGGCCCACGATCCAGATCCAGAGTAGTTTGCGAAAAGAAGAGCAATCTTTTCCAACCGATTAGGTTAATAAAGCATGTTTTAAGTAAACATGAACAAATAGCTGCATGTTGCATGAGCCAAAAGCCCAAACACCTACCCTCCTTCCATTCCCAGGACATCGAACCTTCATGTCCTTTCCCCGCATGACTCCGCACAAAGCTTGGTTTCGGGCACCGGGTCACCGTTTGATCGGTTGGGAAGAGTCAAGCGCATCGTCGGCTTCACCGTTTGTTCCGACTCGGGTTTCGTAATGTGCATCGGCCCGGTAATGATGGGGATAACGTCACTCCGCCTCCCAGGACCCCTCGGACGAGCAACGGTGGAATCGGTTAGCGAACGTATGAGGTTACGACAGGAAGCACGGCTAAATAGCCTTATGGAGGCTATTAAGAGTCACGGTGGCCGCCGGCCTCAATCCCGATGGCACCTTCACCGTGGAAGAAGACGAGGATGCCAATCCCACTCTCGGTCGCCCCGATTACACCGGGATGCCGCCACCCACCTCCTATGGTGCCACTACCAGAACCCATGCTCCTCGATTTTCGGGACGGCCGGCTCCCCAACCACGGACCACCGGATCCATGCGGCCGACGGCACTGAATCGGTGGGGGCAAAATCGGTACGGAATGTCTTCTCATGGTTGGGGCTATCTCGGAATGCCACGGCTAATCGGGATCCCTCCTCGGTTCGGAACCGATCAATCCGGACCCTCACGGCAATGGCCACGGTTCGAATGCCGCCACAACTTGGTTACAGGCCTGATCGAGCCCCTCCTCGGAAACAGTACTAGTTCGGCCGCTCCTCACACAAATCCATTCCTCACTCAGACTTCTATGGGTTACCAAGCCTCCATCCCGGTGTCATCCGAATCACCGGGACCGCAGTACCCCGGGTTACACACCTTCACCACAAGCGGCCATGCAATTCAACAATCCGGGACAGCGGCCCGCACTCAAGCCTACTTACGGGCCCCACTGGAAATCCAAGTTATCCGGCTACATCGGGGCTGCCCCCACCTACTTTGCCGGTTGAAAATCAACGGCAAGCCGCAAGGTTCTACCCTTTTGCTCGAGGCTCCTACTCATGCTCCCGGGGTAACTCGGCCGGGACGGAGTTTTCACCTATGTCCCCGGATCGGCCGTTCCCTCCACCAGTCTGCCGCCAGTGGTAGCTCCTCTCTCTAGCTCAGTCACTGGCTTGAATGCCACGGCTCCACTACAGGACCCTCATCTAGCCTGGTTCATGGAACAACATAAGGAAATGAAAGCGCGGTCGCCGAACCGACTGCAGAAGTACGCCTTCCGGCCTACGGACCGGACTCCATTGTTCCTCTCGCCCCACAAATTCGTGATGCCTAATCTGGATCTCTTTGATGGGACCGCATGTCCGAAAACCCATTTGGACACGTATACCTGGCGATGAAAGCCAAAGGATGTACCAATCAACGGTTGGCCGACTATTTCAGCTATCCTTGAAGTCCAGTGCCTTAAAGTGGTTCTTCCGTTTGAAACACGAAGCCGTGGCTACATGGGACCAGATTACCAATGCCTTCATAGAAAAATATAAGGCCAACTTGGAATGGGAAACAAATAGGGTTGACCTACAAACAACAGTGCGGCGTCCTGATGAGAATGTTGGGGACTTCTACAAGCGGTGGAATGCGAAACTCGGTGAAATGGCCATCCCTCCTTCCGAAGAGGAACAATTGGACATCTTTCGGTCATGCTTGAAACCACATCGAGAGCCTCCCTCGGTCACTTCCCATACTCGGACTTACGGGCCATGGTTAACTCTGCGGCTAAGTTTGAAAAGGCCTACAAATGACTGGCCAGAATTTGCTTTGCACTGCCTACGAGATATCGGGCTCCTCCTGCAAACACCGCCCCTGCTCTGCTAAAGGCAAAGAAATGATTAACTATGCGGGACGGGAATGCAATAACACGACTCCTTTTGCTCCCGAAAACGGGAGCCCCAACCGCGGGTCATAAATCTCGAAAACTTTGGAATGCCTCTGAATGACATCTTTAGGGGGCTGGTGAAAGAAGGCTTGCTGCGGCCTTTGGAAAATTTCCAACCCGGAAATCCGAATGCTCCGTGGATACTACAAAGTATTGTGCCTTTCATCAAGCTCACGGACATCGGCGACGGTTGCTTCACTCTGAAAAAGGCAATCCGGGGCTAATAGAGCAAGGAAAGTTGGAAGGCCCGAAGGGCCTAACACAGTCAAGAATCCTACGCCAAGGAACCATAATCGAGTGAATATGATTGAATGCGGAGAATCTTCGCATGACCATGAAGATGCTTGATGAAGGTCCCCAAATACCCGTGGCCAACCACGTCGAGGATCTGAATTCGGATTCCCCTCACCCTTGAGGACATTGAAGCGAATCAACCCATCTTGGTCTCATGTCGAGACTCCTTGCAAGAATACGAGGCCCGCTATTTCTCGGATGAAGGGAAGGCCGATACCGAAGAACCTGGCTGTTCATTCGTTCAGAACATGAAAGAACCATTTACGCAAGATGGTTAGAACAATCGAAAAGAATCGAACAAGAAAGCTTCCGGCGAGCGCCTGTACTGGGGCTTATCAGCAAAGAGGCCGAAGAGCTTCTGGAGCTAGTACACTTTTGCAAATTGGCTTTAGGAGAGCCCGAATATGATCCCGAGAACACTGATGAATCAGAGGAGCAAGAACCCTTCTACATTCTACCCGGTGTCAAATACATGCCACCCCCTCTCACTCTTCCCCCGCAATTTCTGGGAGGAGAAGCTGAGTCACAATTGCCACTTCCGGGAATGGGAACATATGACAATTTCTGCGGCTGCACACACCCATATTCCCTAACGGGTTTGATCGGCGTTCCCTCTCGGCCGAAATCCCGGTAGTAATGGGAAGAAGATTAGATGACGGCGATGATGATGATGATGACAAGAGTGAAGAGTCAAGCTGAGGCCCCGATCCGGAAAAAATTTGGAACAATCATGCCGAGAAATGAGCCCATGGGAGCCGGGCACATAATGGTTGGTTGTCGGCAAGTGACGATGAAGAACCACCGGAAAATGCGAGTCAAATGCCGTAGGGGCGGACCCCAAGAGGCGCACCTCGTAAGATGCACACGTGCGGCCGCTGTCCAGGATACTCCGAGAGGATGAGGGGACAAGAAAGCCCGCGCCCGGACCCGTACATATCCGAAGTCCTAGAACACAACGTTCCTTATAAGAACTCCGACCGGTGAATGGAAAGGGTTTATTAAAGCGCAGTCGAGAATGGAGGGTTTCCGCCACCAGAATATGAAGAATTCGTAAACGTTATTGGATCTTTTTCTTCTTTCCCAAGAACGGATGGCATAACAACCGTAAGGGTCATAGCCTGGCCGCTCGCGCGTAGCGAGTGCCTGCAATCACTGAAAAGGGTTATCGATCGAACGTCTCCCCGGTGGCCTTCATACCTATGAATCCACATGACGCCTTTCTAATTGCTCCGGTGCCGACAATGGACCCGGGTGCTCACTTATTTGGACACGTATCTATCGAGCCGCTACCTCAAACTCCGAAGAGGAACGTTGCCTATCCTTCACTTGTGGCTGCCCTACTTGCAAAATTGAAAGAAAAAGGATATACGATGAAATGGAGGCCGATAGCCATAACTACGGGCCATCCGAGGATGAGATCGAAAAGCCGCCGAGCCCCGACAATAGCGACTCTTGTTGCATGATAACAATGAGCAAGGCCGGCCATGAGAGTGAATCGGAGGACGCCCTAGCTGCGTGGGCCATCCGAGGGCAACAACACGACCCCAAACCCAGCTTTGTGACTTGGGAAGCGGTTATAAGGGCCGCCCGGGAAGGAGCCGATGCGGCTCGGCCCTCACTGTCACTAGACTCCGTCGAGACCAATGGCCAATAGCCAAAAGGGCTCCCCATTGACCCTTAGCGGCATTGAAGAAATCCGGTCAAGAGGCAGGCGATGAGGAAGTTAATCTGCTGACCCGATCTGCGGCAGATCTTCCAAGGAAATCCCAAGGCGAGATAAGAAGGCCGCGAGATCAAGCACCAAAAGAAGATCGCCGCCCTATGCTAAGGCAGTGAAACTCCAGGACCACGAAAAAGAGGATCCCGTGCTCACCCGGTTGGAAGCAAACACAGGCCAACATTTCCCTCTGGTCTCTACTCACCGTCCTATCCCCATAAGGCTGAAAGCCGGAAGAAAGCACAGCTCGCACTCTCGTGCCTATTGATGCTACTCCCGATGATGTGGTACAACTAATTGGAAACATCCACTACGGGAACATAATCACTTTCACGAGATCTCGACCTCCCTCAATTTGGGGCTGATCATAATGAGCCTCTCTTCATCACGATCCAGTTTGGATAAACGACGCCTCCTCGGGTCTTTGGTGGCATAATAGATTAGAATGAACATTCTTCCGGCAAAGATCATGAGCTTGCTTGATATCAAGACTACGAGACTTGAAGCCTTCTTCTCTCACGGTCAAAGCTTACGACTCAACATCCCGAGCAGTCCTCGGAGTTGCTACTTTAGACCTCTGGTTTGGACGAAATTGATACTGTGGAATTCCAGGTTATCGACATCCCGATTACTTTCAATGCCCTGTTTGAAGACCTTGGCTGCACCAAGTCAAAGGGGTCGCCTCAAGCCTCCACCAGGTGTGAAATTCGTCTCGAATGGGGATCGACGACCATTTACGGAGATTTAGTCACTTTAGAAGGCACGGATACGGGCGGAATACCTATTCTGGAAATCAAACATGACGAGGAAGGTCACATGCTAACGGGCTTCACGATCGAGCCTCCTAAGGCCCAAGTGTGCAACATAGATCTGACGGTCACTCGGGATAAAATCCCGCGGTCTTGAAAATGATGAGAAAAATGAGCTATCTACTGGCCTCGGTGCGGGAAGCACCAACAAGGAACTCACAAACTCATCGAAGTGAAAGGACGAGAATACTCGCCACGGCACAGGATATGAGAGGCCTCCCGGTGGACAACTTTGCAAAGGAAAAAGATTTGAAGGCTGCCACAGAAAGGTCCCGGTCGACAACCCTAAATCTCTCCCCTTCGGTCCTAATTTGGTGACTACTTTGTAAAGGGTCCCACACAACCGGGAAACATCACGAGCCCACTCCTACGGCGGGATGGCTAAAGCTACAAGATAGCCTCAACAAGTTCGGAGGAACCAGAGGCTAACCCGGTCCGTAGAATGTTCCTGGACCTACCCAAGATACACAGGGCTACAGCTTTGCCATGAAGAGTGAGTATACCTTCGGAGCGTGCTGACGACAGTGGAGCAGTTCGAGAAGCTCACAACCACTATTCCCTCTTGCCAGGGAAGATCCAGAAACACAATTCGGGCGCGGTGCCAAAAGCTAAGGCCACGGAATTTCCCTCGGATGATTGGGATGGTGCAGTTATGCGGCAATTGTTCGAAGAAGAAGTCCAGGTGCCGGACTGATTGATCTCGGCTCGGTCCAAGAGATGATAGCGGCAATTGAGAAAGGAAAACAAAAACGGCCACGGTTCCCGAGTCATGAGGCCACCAATAGCAAAGCCGCTAAAGAATTGGGAAACTCTCTCAGGCCCGTCCGCGACCAAGGAGGAAATGATCACCAAGCTTGGATTGGTCCCCGTCCACTTTGTGTCAATCTAGGACAAGTCACTCCCGAGTCTCTCTTTGTTAAGATCGAGTCTCTAGGGTCGTCCAGATGGCCTTACGCACGAAGACTACGAGTGCATGCGTAACTTGTATCCCCTTTTGTTTTCAATGAAATGACGAACCTTTCTGAGTATCCCTTGATTGCCACTTTAACTAATGATGAATTAATTAATAAAAAAAATTTAATAATAATTCATTAGATAAAGAAGCAGACACATTAAACAAAAAAAAAAATCAAACAACAAAAAAAAATCTTTAAGCAGGTTGTCCGGAAAGAGGAAAATCGAGCCCAAGTAGAAGAGATTTTGACGAGTGTGAATTTGGGAGGCTACGGAAGAGCCTAAAAGAGACCTTGATTGGCGATTTCTTCGAAGGAATCGAAAAGGATGCTCTGCAAAGTCCTACAAAATCCTCAATTCAAGGAAAGTTGCCCTCTTCATCAAAGAAAACATCATGTGCAGATACGGGTTGCCCGCCGAAATCATCTCAGATAATGGATCCCACTTCGAAGGGGAATGTGAAAAAGCTGGCGCGGAATTCCGAGATAACCCGTCACAAGTCATCTCCTACGGGCCCCAAACCAGCGGGCCGTCGAAGCGGCAAACAAGACTCTGGAAAATATCATCCGGAAAATGGGTGTCAAGGCGGAGATTGGCCCGAGAAGTTACACACTGGCACTCTGGGGCTACGAACATCGGTCGGAAACGGCAGGCGGGAAACACCTTTTGCCCTCACATACGGAATGGAAGCCGTACTCCCAAATCGAGCTAGAAATCCCCTCGCTCAGGTATGCTTCTTTGGAAAGCCGGATCAACGAGGTCGAATGGCTCAGTCGCCATGATGAATTGGCCCTACTGAGACGAACGCCGATTGAAGGCCATGGAACACATCCTGCCTACCAAGGAAGAATGGCTAGAGCCTTCGACAAGAAAGTAAAGCATCGGGAAATCCGAGAAGGGGATCTCGTTCTAAAAGAAAAGCTCCCGGTCCGTATCAACCCCTCGCAAATGGGAGCACATCGTATGGGTCGGGCCATATATGCCAGTCTGTGAAGATCTTCTCCTGCTCATGATCGCCACTTGGGTGACCTCAGACGGGGAATCCGCTGTCACACCCGCACCAGTGAATGGTGACAAGCCGCTGCTTGCAGTCACTACGCGTAAAAAAAAAAAAACAAAAACAAAAAAAAAAAAAAAAAACAGAAAGAAGGAAAAGTGCTAAAAGAGTAATACCCAACTAGGTTAGAAACCCGGAAGGGCGGCCTAGGTAAAAAACGAGGTTGCACCAAAAAAAAAAAACAAAAAAAAAAAAACAAAAAAAAAAAAACTAAAAAAAAAAAAACAACAAGGTTAGAAACCCGAAAAGGGCGGCCTAGGTAAAAAACGGGGTTGCACAAAAAAAAAAAACAAAAAAAAAACAAAGAAAAAGAGTTCACCGGGTTGAACTACGAAGACCTGAGCTCCTCAAAATGAGAGGAACGTATGGCGGCGGAAAGCGGTTCGGTCCTAAAGCACAAATAAAAGTCATACTTTGGCATCAATACAATTGATCGAGACCATGAAAGCGTCTCGAAAAACTCTAAAGCAATTCAAATATTCATTTACAAATTAAAAGCTCTTTGATGAGTCTAAGCCCAGATTCATTCCTACAAGTGGCAACCTTGCTAAAGAAAACTAAGATACATAATCAAATTAATGTGTACTGCCATGACAAGAAAGGGATACTTGGAAACCTCGAGTCACTCCAAGCCACTCGTGCGGCCTCTCCCTCTTCTTCCCCCTCCGAGTCTTTCTCTTTCGAACAGGAAAAATGTCGGTGTTCCTCCTACCAAGCTGCGGTATAGGGACGGGGTCTATCAAACCAACCTCTGTCGGGACCTTAGTAGCCCTAGCGTCATCCCTCATCTCCTGTAACCTAGGCGGTAGTATAGGAGCCCTCCTCTCCTGTCTCTTGACGTAAGCCTCATAATCGGTCACGGCGTCTCCGCTCTGTCATGAGGGTTGGCCCTCGCCTCGGCCCTCACTCCTCTCGAAACAATCGGGTCCTCCGCACCCATGATGGCCTCACGCCGTCTCAAAATAGCCACCTGAGTCTCTCCCGGATGCCTCTCATACCAATCCAGGTACAGTGGTCGGGAACACCGGTCTCGGACGCTGAGAATGACAGGAGGAAAGGCATCATACCTCCATGCTCGGGAAAGAAATGGAAACACCGAGGGATCATCCATAGAAACAGTGAGCCACCACCACGGTGGCTATATCATCAAAACCCTCCAAGGAACCTGCTCAAGCCAAAGCGTCTCAGGACCCGAGCCGGAATGTAGAAGCTGGGAGAAAGCCCGGAAGCATGACCACATGGAGACCCGTCTGAAGCACTCTGCGAGTCTCCACCCGCCAATGAGGCACCGACCATCGATATCTTCGGTGCGGCGACCCGCCATCCAACGCTCCCACGAGCCACGATCATCAAAATCTACATCGACACCTCTCTGGCAAAAGTCCGAGGCACGATCATATCGGAGGTTTCCCGAAGAACCCCAAACGCTCCATCGACCACGGGGTCAAGAGGCAGGCTGCCCCGTGCATATACCGCCCGTCCGGTAGCTAATCATCGAGAGCATGAAAAGTCTCCCCCGGAATCAAAGGAACGACATCTACGCCGGGCGACAGTGAACGACAACATCCGGCAAAAGACCGATGGCAAATCCCGAAGGAATAGACCATGAACGGGGGTGCCAAACATACAAAGTGCAAAGGCATCCCAATAGGCATCATCCACCCAAGCCTAGGCCCCTAAATGCGTCGGGAAGGCAGGAAATATCGAAATGATCGGGACCGCGGATCATACCTTGCGCTTCCTCGAGGGAAAGATGAAGGAGGACGCACAATCATCAATAAAAGAAGCCCCTCGGGCAAAGGGAACCGCTATCTCTTCCACCTCCAGGACCTCAGCAAGGCCCGAAATTCTTCGGCCAGTCGGAACAATCTCGTTGAAGGAAAGGCAAAAGACATGCCTTCTAGTATCCCAAAATGAAGAAGAAGCTCTTAAGAGGTCATAATCCGGAACCAATTCTTTGAGAGACCACAAGCACTTCGTACCTTGTACCTTTCTTGAAGAATGATCTTCTCTCGTGCATGATCTCCCTACACCACTCCTTGAACTTTTCAAAGAACAACATTTGCCTTTCTTTGGACAATTTTGGAGAATTTTGGCCATTTCCATGGTTTTCTCTCTTTCTCCCGAAAATGGCTGTTTTGAATTTGGAGGTTGAAGAGGATATTTGAATTTGAAATAAAGCAAGACCAGTCTGAACCAAAATTAAAGGACAATGTCGGATGCGCCCCATCCGCGCGGATAGGATTGCTTTGCCAAAAAAATCTGCAACGGTCAAGTTTGCTACACCAAAAGAGGGATATTCCGTCCCGGTTGCTCGAAACCTGTGCAAAAACCTCCCCAAACCAGTCCATATACCAAACACCCTTGCAAAAAAAAAAAAACCAAGGCTCATGCAACTTTGCATTCATATTGCATTGCATTCATAAAATAAAATCCTAAATTATTACATTCCAAAAAAAAAAAAGGAGAGTGTACAAAAAAAAAACAAACAAACATAAATAAAATCCTAAATTATTACATCAAAAAAAAAAAATGTGCATAATGGCTATACAAATCTAAATCTCAAAAAAAAAAATCAATCGGAGTCTCCGGCGCAGATGTCTTCCCGGCCCCTCTTGCGACTCGGGCCCGCCTCCTCGGGAGCCACGAAAATCTCGGGCTCGGAATCGTCCTCGTCTCCCGGAAAGAGGCTCGTCGGGACCAACCAGGCACGCTACGATAGAGCAAGCGAGATCTGCGAAAAATCGTATCCGAAGGTGAAGGCGTCGGACTCCGCACGTACGAAGACGACCCGCCATGCCTTGCCATACGTGTCCACTGCCCGTGTGGATCCCGAGAATGACGTGATCCGAAGCAACACCGCGCGGGGATCAAGGAGAGGAGACAAAGGAGTCTCACAGAGGAAGTCTACGAGCGAATAGGGAAGCCTCCCGTCGACGGGCGCCGGCCGTGGTCGCCTCGCTCTAGCACGAGGAGCCCCCAGCGACCATCCTCTGATGAATCTCTTGGCCCCGATCACTTGCTTCGTCGGCTTCTCGACGACCACCTCCGAAAAACTGCACAAAAGCAAAAGCGTCAAAAAAAAGAGGTGATGCTAAAGATGATGAAACAAAAGAAAGAAAAGAAGGGGAAAGCGTAAAAAGCCGTACCTTCATGCCGGACGAGGCCGGAAGCTCGTGGAAGTCGCTCGGGTGGGGATCTGCACCCTCAATCGGACCCCATCCTGGATATAGGAAAAATCCGTCCGAGGGTACCGCGGGATCCCAAGCCCTCCCTATCCAGAACTGAGGCATCCTCGGCCTCCTCAAGACGAATGTCGCATATGGCTCAATCGCCACGAAATCAGAAGTCTTGCACGTGCGGCGGCTCGGTAATCATCCCAGTCACGGACCGATCGCTCGGGTGCATCATATCGGCGGGAGGCTCCACCGGTGTCCTCAAAGGCGGAGTTCACGCCATCGGCGCGTCACCCTCTACTCCCGAGATAATAGGCATCGCGGAGTCGGACCTCTCAAAATCCTCCGTTGCACTTTGTCCGGATCTCGGCGCCCTTCGGCTGCGCTACCTCGAAGCGATCCCGGGGAAGAATATCATCCCCTCATCTGTCTCGGCCTCCGTCAAAGGAAGGCAATCCGCGTGCACACGAGTCGTACGCCCCACTGGAGCTTATCTTCTCCCGGGCATGCTTGGACCAAGGCTGCATGGCCGGATACGCCCGACGTACTCCGCCATTTGCCGCCACATCGTGACGTGGAAAAACTCCAACGCCCATACTGCGAAGGTAAAAATCCAATCAATCCGGTGCAAAGAAAAGTGCGTGCTCAAAAAAAAAAGAGGGAAAGCAAAAGAGAGCTTATACCTCCGGGGCAAACTCGAAGCGGTCTAAAGAGCTCACGGCCTTCCAGTGTACCTATCGAGCAAAGTAAAGCTCTGCGAGCCCGGCCTCTCCCCACGAGACATCTCCGGCCGTCTCCATGTCCTCCAAGGACCTCGGCAAGGCAAAGCTGCCGTCCCCTCGGCATGCCCAAAGAGGGTGCTCGAGAAAGCAAACCACAAGAAGGCCACAGCAATCGATCGGCGCCTATCCTCTCCTCCCGGCCTCATGGCTCACAATGGTCTCCACAATCTTGCCGTAGACCACGGCATACTCCATCCCCATCCCTTTTTGGGAATAGGGAAAATCCCGAGAGAAAGAGCACAACGGATCGGCATCGTTGTAGCCATCCCGCCACTCAATCTTTGCGTCCATTAAGAGACGGGCCCGTAATCGCAGCATAGTCGGAGGGCGTAACCGTAGCCTCGCCCCGGAAGAAGTGGAAGGTGTGGGTCGCGTCCCACCGATGCTTTGCGCGCAGCAAACATCAAGCCCTTGCTCTTAGGGAACTTGACCCGGTCCTGCGAGCACTCGACGAACTCCCAAAGCCCCGTCTCGACAACAATGCTGTCTCGGACTCGGCAAAGCTCCTCGGCCCGCATCCAGGGCCGGTCCCACAAGTCAATCACGGACTCCACCGATCCTCGAGTCTTCATTTTGTTCGAGTTTGCTCCGTCACAAAACGGTTTCCGCCACATGTAAAAAAAAAAAAGAGAAAATGTCAAAAAAAAAATTGCATTTGCATTTACATTAAAAAAAAAAAAATTAGAAATGACAGCATAACAGCATACAATGAGCATAGCCCATTTTTCTCGCATGAAAAGAAAATTTTCGGCAAGTCCCAATGCATTCATCAAAAAAAAAAAGATGCATTCCTACGGAAGTAAAAACTCCGTCCCATTTTCAAAAAAAAAAATGCATACATGCATATCATCCATCTTACATGCAACGGGAGGAAAAATCCGTCCCACTTTTCAAAAATAAAAAATCCTAAACATACATACATCTCATATTGGCAAAATGCCCATTCTTTCCAAACAAAATGCATGCATTGCATCATCATTCATCAATATCAAAATTCAATTTCAAAAAAAAAAAAATCATCATCATCATCAACATGCAATATTCAATTTCAAAAAAAAAAATCACAATTCTTCGAATTTTCACATGCAATTTTCGAATAAAAAAAAAATGGCGAAAATGCCAATTCTTTTCCCAAGCAAAATGCACATTTTGGGTTACTCATATACTCATTGCAACATGCATAGCATCAAAATCAAATCCAAGACAATGAACATCAATCATTCGAATTTTCAAAAAAAAAAATTCAAAAATCACCCAAAATTCAAATTTCAAACAAGAAATCAACAAAGGGATCAAAGGGTTTCAAAGTATACCGTTCGGAGATTCGAATCCGAAGCCCAATGTTGCCAAGCATCGGGGTAATGCTCCTCCTCAACCGATTGCGAAAGATTGTAATGCCTCCTCATCCGGACGAGCTCCAATCGCCTCTCCGCTACCGGGCCACGTCCTTGGCCTTGAAAAGCGCCTTCCCCGTGTTCCATTGCTCAAAAAATCGAAGAAATCGGAAGAATTTTGAAGCTTTTGGCCAACAATGGCAGTTACCTGAAGGCATTCTCTCGGTTTCTCTCTCTCTCTCGTAATTTTCAAAACTGAATGGGGAAGAAGAAAAGGGCGTTGGCCTAATTAATACCCCTGACTTTCAAACCCTATCCGCGCGGATAGGATTGCAAGGGTCAAAATGACCCTTTTGCCGCCATAAAATTTCCGGACTCTGCAATTCGGTCCCGATCTTGACAGAGTTAACCCAAACTTGACCAAAGTCGGCCCCTTGTCAAGAAAATCACCCCCGGCGGTCAAACGTAAGATCGAAAGTGCCCCGAGAAAGATAACGAGATCCCGTATCTTTCATCAAAATCATCCCGGCGGTCAAACGTAAGACCGAGTGCCACGAGAAAGATAACGAGATCCGTATCTTTCATCAAAATCATCCGGCGAGTTAAACGTAAGAGAGTGCCCCGAGAAAGATAACGAGATCCCGTATCTTTCATCAAAATCATCCAACGGCAGTCAAACGTAAGACCGAGTGCCCCGAGAAAGATAACGAGATCCCGTATCTTTCATCAAAATCATCCCCCGGCAGTCAAACGTAAGACCGAGTGCCCCGAGAAAGATAACGAGATCCGTATCTTTCATCAAAATTATTCCCTAGCAGTCAAACGTATGTCCGAGTGCCGAGAAAGATAACGAGATCCCGTATCTTTCATCAAAATTACCCCCGGCAGTCAAACGTAAGTCCGATTTCGCAAGAGGAAAGATAACGAGGATCCTTACCTCTTTCATCAAAATCTTCACGGCGTCGAAGCGTAAGTCCGATCTCCCGCGAGAAGATAACGAGAGATCCCGTATCTTTCATCAAAATTATCCCAACGGCGATTCAAACGTAAGACCGAGTGCCTGAGAAGATAACGAGATCAGGTATCTTTCATCAAAATTACCCCGGCAGTC